>CAWUFW010026336.1:0-34574 GCA_963921515.1 Calotriton arnoldi
ATATATATATATTCACTGAAAAAACCATAGGTTTCAGGGACGTTATAGTTAGAAATTAGCAGTTAAAAACCTTTGAAATTCACTGAAAAAACCATAGGTTTCAGGGACGTTATAGTTAGTTGGACATTTCACTCGTACAAAACCAGAGAAATTCGGTCGTTATAGTTAGTTGAGCTAACTATAGCTCGCGCCCCCGCAATGCAATGCTGATGATGTCACATATTGTGTGTATATATATATATACATATATATATATATATACATATACATACACATATACATATACATATATATATATAAATATTACCTACTGGTGGTCGCCAGTAGGTAGTTATAGTTAAGACCTAGTTTCCACAGGAAAAGCATTTTTTTGATTTGCCAATATCTTCGGCGACGTTTGACGAATCTTCGCAAATTTTTTAAAACTAATGGGGCGCACCGGTCAGCTCCTGTCTTGAAAGGTTCGGGTGATTCGTCAAGCGGGGCCGAGGAAAAAGGGGGGTCCCAAAAGGCATTTTCCCCTTGTTAATTTCCCTAGGAACGTTTCTCGCAGCTACAGCCCGAACTGCTGAACGGAATTACACCAAATTTGGCAGAGAGGTAGCTGTTGTTCCAGAGTACACTCTTTGTTTTAAATGGTCTAAATCCATTCAGTAGTTACTGAGAAATTTAAAAATAAAAAATATCAATATCTGGGCACTGAGGAGGATTCGCGAACCCTCCTGAGCATGAGCTTCATTCTGATTGGCTGCCAACACTCCATACTAGGAAGTGTTGGCAGCCATCTTGTGACTCGGTAAATCCAAAAAACAAAAAACAAAAAAAGAAGGCTGACCAGGCCCCGGGGGATGGGGTCCCCGGGACCATAATTGGCCTGAGGAGGGGGGCACGCGGCCCCCTCCAAAATAATAAAAAACATAAAGGCTGGCCAGGCCCTGGAGGATGGGGTCCCCGGGGCCAGAAGGGGCCCAGAGAATGGGGGCCATGCAGCCCCCCTCTCAAATATTTAATTATTTAAAAAAGAAAAGCCTGTATCTCACCGGAGGCTCGGGGGATGAAGTCCACTTTAGTCCTGAGGTCCTCAGGACACAAGAGGACCTCATTTCCCCCCAGCAGTGCACCAGGAGGTGTGTTTGCAGAGTGGTGTAAAAAAGGGGCGTGGCCTCAGACCACTCTCAGCAATCCAGCTGTGTGGGGCTTACTGGAGGTAACTGGTGGGCTAGTTGGCCCCTAGGGACCCTCAGGATTCAAGGGGACTTAATCCCCCAACCCAGAACGTGCCAGGAGGCGCATTTGCAGAGTGGTGGAGAAATGTGGTGTGGCCTACGTCCACCTTTCAGCAATCCCACTATCTGGGGCATACTGGAGGTATCAGGAAGGCTAGTTAGCCCCTAAGGACCCCCAGCAGCGAAGTGGACTTTAATCCTCATCCAAGTGCGTGCCAGGAAGTGTGTTTGCAGAGTGGTGGAGAAAGGGGGCGTGGCCTGCTATTAGAGCTTAGCAATCCTGCTGTGTGGGACTTACTGGAGGTAATAGGAGTGGTAGTTGGCCCCCAAGGTTCACCTTGGGGGCCAACTACCCCTCCTGTTACCTCCAGTAAGTCCCACACAGTGGGATTGCTGAGAGGTCTTCGGAGGCACGCTCACCTTTCTCCATCACTCTGCAAATGCACCTCCTGGCACAGTACTGGTTGGAGGATGAAGTCCACTTTACTCTTGATGGACTTTGGCAGCCAAGTAGCCCTTCTGGTACCTCCTGTAAGTCCTACGCAGTGGAATTCCTGAGCGCTGGTTGGAGGCCCAGCCCCCTTTCTCCACCACTCTGCAAACGTGACTACCAGTTAAAGAAGCATTTGTAATGTAATAGGTCTCACATTTGCAAGAGTTAGAGCTACTGGCATTGTAAATCTAAAGTTTTTACTAATAGTTTTTGGAGTGGAGTGGATGTACTTTGTGTGTAGTGGAATTATGTGGTATGTTGTGCAGTGAAATTATGTGGATAGAAAGTATGTGGTAGTTAGTGTATAGGAATTATGAAGAATGGGATTATGTGTTATGGAGAGTAATTATGTGGTATGGGAGTCTGTGTTGTGGAGTGGTAACCTCAGGTTTAGTCTTCCTCGTTTCCATAGAAGCTAAATTATGAACTCAATGAGAATCACAAAGAAGGAATCACTGAGGAGCACTTCTCGACCTAGTCAGAGGTATGAGCAGGGCCACTGGAATTATGCGACTGTTTGGCTGCACCGACTTTCGCACAATTATACATTTTCCGCATTAGCCACATAATCCATCATCTGCTGCCTAATCTGCAGATTTGAGCAAAAAAAGTCTTGTTTCTAGCTCAAACGGCTCAAACGTTACCAAAAATGCAGCGACAAGTGTTACAGCGTGGTGGAAGGCCCTTTGCAAACTTAGAATGGTCACCTGTTACTTATTGCTAAATGTGGGTGTTAAATTGGTACTAATGGTGTGCAAACTACTCTTACTTCTTTCTGCGCCTCTCTTGCCACTTTCTGCATTTCTGTTGCTTCTTTATGCACCTCTCTTACCTCTTTGTGCACCTCTGTTGCCTCTTTCTGCACCTCACTTGCTTCTTCCTGTACCCCTCTTACCTCTTTCTACCCCCTGTTCCCTCTTTCTGCACCTCTCCTGCCTGTTTCTGCACCTCTCTTGCCTCTTTCTACACTTCTCTTGCCTCTTTCTGCACCTCTGTTGTTTCTTTCTGCACTTCTCTTGCCTCCTTCTGCACCCCTCTTCCCTCTTTCTGCACCTCTCTTGCCTCAGTCTGCCCACCTGTTCCCTGTTTCTGCACCCCTTGTGCCTGTTTCTGCAACTCTCTTGCCTCTTTCTGCAGTTCTCTTGCCTCCTTCTGAACCTCATGTGCCTCTTTCTGCAACTCTCTTGCCTCTTTCTGGAGTTCTCTTGCCTCCTTCTGCACCTCTCTTGCCTCTTTCAACACTTCTCTTGCCTATTTCTGCACCTCTCTTGCCTCTTTATGCACCTCTCTTGCTTCTTTCCGCACCTCACTTGCTTCCTTCTGCACCCCTTTTGCCTGTTTCTGCACCCCTCTTCCCTCTTTGTGCAACCCCCTTGCCTCTTTCTACACCTCTCTTCCCTCTTTCTGTACCACTCTTGCCTCTTTCTGTACCTCTGTTGCTTCTTTTTGCACCTCTCTTGTCTCTTTCTGCACCCTTCGTGCCTCTTTCAGCACCTCTGTTGCTTCTTTCTGTAGTTCTCTTCCTTCTTTCTGCACCCCTCCTACCTCTTTCTGTACCCCTCTTGCTTCTTTGTGCACCTCTCCTATCCCTTTCTGCACCCCTCTTGCCTCTTTTTGCACCTCTGTTGGTTCTCTCTGCACCTCTTTTGCTTCGTTCTGTACTTCCCTTGCCTCTTTCTGTTCCCCTCTTGCCTCTTTCTGCACCTCTGTTGGTTCTTTCTGCACTGCTCTTGCCTCTTTCTGCACCTCTGTTCCAAATTTCTGCATCCCTCTTTCTGCACCTCTCTTGCCTCAGTCTGCCCACCTGTTCCCTCTTTCTGCACCCCTTTGCCTGTTTCTGCAACTCTCTTGCCTCTTTCTGCAGTTCTCTTGCCCCCTTCTGCACCTCACTTGTCTCTTTTTGCACCTCTGTTAGTTCTTTTGCACTGCTCTTGCTTTTTTCTGCACCTCTCTTGCAATTTTCTGCACCCCTCTTGCCTCTTTCTGCACCCCTCTTACCTGTTTCTGCACCTCTCTTGCCTCTGTCTGCACCCCTGTCCCCTCTTTCTGTACCTCTTTTGCCTGTTTCTGCAACTATCTTGCCTCTTTCTGCAGTTCTCTTGCCTCCTTCTGCACTTCTCTTGCCTCTTTCTGCAACCCTATTGCTTCATTCTGCACTTCCTGTGCTTCTTTCTGCACTTGTCTTCCCTCTTTCTGCACCTCTCTTGCTTCTTTCTGCGTCTCACTTGCCTCTTTCTGCACTTCTCTTGCTTCTTTCTACACTTCTGTTGCTTCTTTCAGCAAATCTCCTGCCTCTTTCTGCACTTCTCTTGCCTGTTTCTGCACCACTCTTGCCTCTTTCTGCACCTCTCTTGCCTCTTTCTGCACCTCACTTGCTTCTTTCTGCACCACTCTTGCCTCTTTCTGCACCCCTCTTCCCTCTTTGTGCAACTCTCTTGCCTCTTTCTACACCTCTCTTCCCTCTTTCTGCACCACTCTTGCCTCTTTCTGTACCTCTGTTGCTTCATTCTGCACTTCTCTTGCCTCTTTCTGCACCCTTCGTGCCTCTTTCAGCACCTCTGTTGCTTCTTTCTGCACTTCTCTTCCTTCTTTCTGTACCCCTTGTGCCTCTTTCTGCACCCTTCTTCCCTTTTCCTGTACCTCTCTTGGTTCTTTTTGTACTGCTCTTGCCTCTTTCTGCACCCATCTTGCCTCCTTCTGTACCTCTGTTGTTTCTTACTGCACTGCTCTTGCTTCTTTCTGCACCTCCCTTGCAAATTTCTACACCCCTCTTGTCTCTTTCGGCACCCCTCTTCTCTCTTTCTGCACCCCTGTTCCCTCTTTCTGCACCTCTTCTGCCTGTTACAGCACCTCTGCTGCCTCTTTCTGAACTTCTCTTGCCTCTTTCTGCACCTCTGTTGCTTTTTTCTGCAATTCTCTTGCCTCTTTCTGCAACCTTCTTCCCTCTTGCTGCACCTCTGTTGCTTCTTTCTGTTCTTCTCTTGCCTCTTTCTGCACCTCTCTTGCCTCTTTCTGCACACACAGGGCTACTTTTAAACTGACCTCAGGCTCAGCAGTGCACACATGCAAGTCCAGAAATGGGCTGCTGGCCTCTAAACTGCCATGCCCTATTATATGCTAGGGACTTAGAGGTAGTTTTAATCCCCCTGCCCTATTATGTACTAGGGCCTTACAGGGGAGGTCATGCCAATCACAGGGGTACCCCAACCCATAGGGTACCCTAGTGTATGTAGGTGTTTTCACTGTATTCTAAGTGTCTTTCAGCATAGCACTAGCTCCGGGCCTGGTTAGGCAGAGCCCAGGGTCAGTCAGAGTCAGTTACCACCAGTACCTGTCAGCAAAGCGTTGGGGGGTGCACAGGGCACAGGATGACTTTGCAACAAGGCCTCTTTATGCACCTCTGTTGGTTCTTTCTGCATATCTCTTGCTTCTTTCTGCACCTTTCTTCCTCTTGCTGGACTTCTGTTGCCTCTTTCTGCATTTCACGTGCTTCTTTCTGCGCCTTTCTTCCTCTTTCTGCAATTGTCCTACCTCTGTAGGCATAGTTAGAAATTAGCATTTAAAAAACCTTAGAAATTCACTGAAAAAACCACAGGTTTCAGGTACATTATAGTTAAAAATTTACATTTAAAAAACCTTTGAAATTCACTGAAAAAACCATAGGTTTCAGGGACGTTATAGTTAGAAATTAGCATTTAAAAAACCATTGAAATTAACTGAAAAAACAATAGGTTTCAGGGACGTTATATTTAGAAATTAGCATTTAAAAAACATTAGAAATTCACTGAAAAAACCACAGGTTTCAGGGACGTTATAGTTAGCTGGACATTTCACTTCTACAAAACCAGAGAAATTCAGCTGTTATAGTTTGTTGAGCTAACTATAACTCGCGCCCCCGCAATGCACTGCTGATGACGTCACATATTACATCATTCATGACATGGTCAGTGACATCACTGATGACATCACTGATGACATATCAATTGACATCACTGATGACATCACTGATTACATCATCCACGTGATAATCTGATGCACCTCCTCACACCCTAATATAACCTTTGATACACCCACTCTAAAATACAGACTACCACTTTCGAAACCATAGACACACCAATACCAGTTACTACATACTCACTCACTGATTCCTAGGTCTACACACACATCCACTCATTCACCCATACAGTCACTCATACATGCAGTCACTCATCAATACAACACTATCATATGCACTCATACACCTATACAGACACTAACACACCGCTACTCATCCAGAGTTACTCACACACCTAGTCAGTCATGCAAAGAATCAATCATACTCCCATTTACTCACCTACACAATTACACACACACCACCTCACTTATTCATACAGATACTAACACATACTTACTCTCTTATACAATCACTGATACAAGCACACACTCATCCATACAGCCACTCTCACAATCACTCACTCTCACATATAGTCATTTATATACTCCAACACTCACATATACTGCCTTTCACATATGTATTAACTCACACATGTACCACTGAGACATCCATTCACTCACCAACACACCCATACACATACTCACCAACCCATACAGCCCTTCACAGATGTACTCTTGAACCCATACACCCAGTGAATCGCCCACTCACACATCTATGCACAGAGTCACACACCACCCACCCACACAGACACTCAGGCACCCATACAGATACTCAGACAACCAATCAATAACCCATATAGATAACATGTAGCTACTCACCAACCCATGCAGCAGCTTACACACCAACTGACAGACTGATACAGACATTCATACAGTTTAGTCACTAATCCATGCATTCAGTAAAACACGTTTAATCACTCACTTATACAGTCAGTCACGCACCTACTAAATCATCCATTCAGACACTTATACACCCACTCAATCTTCAATACACCTTGGCATATATATATATATATATATATATATATATATATATATATATATATATATAAAAACATATTTAAACTTTACAGAAACACACAGTCACTGGATGATGTCACCAGCGATGTCATCAGTGATGTCATTTGGGATGTCATCAGTGATGTAATCAGTGATGTCACTGACCATGTCATGAATGATGAAATATGTGACGTCATCAGCAGTGCATTGCGGGGGCGCGAGTTATAGTTAGCTCAACTAACTATAACGGCCAAATTTCTCTGGTTTTGTCGCAGTGAAATGTCCAACTAACTATAACGTCCCTGAAACCTGTGTTTTTTTCAGTGAATATATATATATATATATATATATATATATATATATATATATCATACATACAGCAAAACTACTCCACTCTTCCCTTGATTGTTGCTTCAAGAACTGGAGCACGGACCACAATTAGGTGCCGGTAAGATGTTTTTATTTCTTTCTCTCAAACAGCAGCCATGACGCGTTTCGACCCCGGAGGGCCTTGATCACATGACGCCCTCCGGGGTATATATACATACATATACATATATGCACACATATCAATTTAAACCACTGAAACTTACCAGTTATAGCTACTTCAGGTAACTGTAACTCGAGCCCTAAAGTAATTATAACTAGGGGTGGGTGGAATATTTCATTCCACCCGCAGAATTCGCAGAATTTGCGTGACTCTGTGTCACACTTTTAATGCAGCATCCCGGACAAATTCTACCAATCGCGGTATGCTGGAATTTTTTCTAACAAGTGGCGACAGAAAGGTAGGTTGGCAGGTGAGACTGAGATTTGGCGTCCTCCATCATGATTTCCAGTCGCTAGGAGGATATTCGGTGAGATTTTTCAAACACAGGCAGTTGCGACTCTTTGTAGATAGAAGTCTGCCGCTCAAGTAGAAAATCTACCTGAGCGGCAGGTAAAGCAACTTGAGTACAGTGGCACACCGCTCGGTGCTGTTTGCGCTGAATAGTCAGTGTAGAACATGCTACCAGTGCTAAATCACAGCAAGAGCAGTGTGATGTGCCTATTTCCACCCGTCAGAGGATTCTGCGGAACCTCATGGAGTTTTTATGTAGCTCCACCAGATACCACGGAGTCGAATTTCACGAGTACCACCCACTCCTAATTATAACTTGCACCCCACCATGCACAATCTTGTCATCAGTTAAGTCATTTCAGATGTTACAGTCATATTATCAATGATGTCATAGAACATGACATGAATAATGTAAAATCGGAGGTAATTACCTAGGCATGGTGAGGGCATGAGTCATACTTAATTGTGGACACGAGTTACAGTTACTTCAGATAACTATAAGTGGTGGATTTCAGTTTCTTTGTTCTTTTAAAATGGTATGTTGTATGTTTTAGCTGGCATTTGCACCTAATTATAACCTCTCCTTAATCTTTGATTTTTTCCAGTGAATTTTAAAAAAATGTGAATGGAAAATACGATATTATTACCTTAAGTAACTATAACCTCACTTAAACCTTTGGGTTTTTTTTAGTGAATTTCTAGGGCTTTTTTAACGGAAAGTAATATTTTATTACCATACTTAATTCAAACACCTGCAGCCAGGCCCTGCATCCAACCCATCCCAGGAAGCCAACCCCATCCCGTACACAGTGTGGGTTTGGCTGCAGGGCCGGGCTGGCAAACCCTCACCATGCACAGCCATCGGCCGATACAGCGGCCAGGTCTTGAGTACAACCCCTCACTGGCAATCAAACCCACACTCCTCTCTAGCAGCCAATCCTCACCTTATGCAGCCTTTGGCCATGTGCAGCATTGGTGGGCCTATTGGCTTATGAAGGTATCAGGATATTGGAGTCGGTAGGAGAGAGCCTGAAGTATGTATGCAGGCTGCGTGAAACCCTTCATGACTCTGTGACTATGGGCACACACCCGCCTCTTCCTCGCATGTCGCCTAAAGAAATTACAGAGTCTCGAATCAAAAGTGGAGATTATTCCAGTACATAGGGCTAGTAAGCCTGCTCGCATGCATATGTGTAATGTACTTATTTATCTTTCGTTTGAGAGTGACGTAGAAAGAAGACAATAATCTGGGGCACGTTTTTTGTCCTGATGAAAGCCCAGGACCCTGAGTGGCCATTTCTTATGGGCTGAAACATGTCGACAAGAGGGTAGGGTAAGAGGGCTATTGTTTCCTGATTTTTACCCAGCTTTTCAGTTTTTTTAACCATACCTGAGCAACCACCAATACAGGGAATACCTGGGTTACTCAAGGTATTTTTATTCTTTAAAACCCCGGCTGCTACTGAATATCAAAAGTGCTCTCTGGAACATGGTCGAGCCATCCTGGATTTTAGGGACCAGGATGAGACCTGATGATGAAACATGCCACTACTAGAGAGGGTGAAAACCTAACAAAAGAAATAATCATGTGTCTAGTGCAAACGGCGATAATCTGCGAATGTCTGATGATGTCAGACAAATGCAGTGGGTGAGAATACCCATTTGTGTGTGTTATTGATATCAGGATATCAAGATAAATAAAGTAAATGTATTGTTGTTAGAAAAGTGGTTTCTGGTTGGCTAGGGTATGCACCTATGTCAGGCAGAACCTACCACTCTAGACAAGGTAAGGAAGTTACATACCCAAGATAACCCCTGCTCACCCACTTGGTAGCTTGACACGAGCAGTCAGGCTTATCCCAGAGGCAACGTGTAAAGCGTTTGCACAACACACACACACACTAGTGACACAATAAATACACCACAAAAGAGACTCCACACAATATCATATAAAAATATCGCAAATATTGTATATAACACATAGACCAAACCACATAAATCATAAATCACTTTGCCATCTAGGCAATTGTCATAACATCACAGTTATTGCAATAAAGTAAAGACTTATATGTTGCACATGTCATACAAACACCGTCACTGTACATAATATGCAGATCCTGAAATAATACTCGTTATCCTATCACTACAAGGAAAAACCACACATATTATGACATTGGGGCATGTAATGAAGTATGTACTGAAGGATACATAAATAGCCAAACATCACCAAGGGTTCACAAATCAAGAGAAATCACCATAGGTACATGTATCATAAATTAATGGCAAAGATATATATGGGGAGCAGCTCTCCTGCCCTCTTTTTAAATGCAATCTTGCTATTAGCTATCCCCGTAGGCCACAGGGGCACCTGCGCTCCTACCAGAGATATTATGATTTGTTTAGGGAATTTCTCATGTAGTAAAGTGGGAGGCCTTCATCAAGGTTTCGCCCCATCACACCATCCAAATATCAAGTGCACAGTGGGAAGAGGAAAAGGCACAAACTACATGAGCCACGCAGGCAGGCCAGGCTCTGTCTGCCCCGCCGTCAGCGTACAGAGAAATGTAGCCACTTCACCCCACAACCAGGGTAAGAATGGCAAGGGAGTCCAGGCGGCCCCTCCGGCATATGTGCGGCAATCCCTGGTATATCCTTGGGCCCGCTCTGGTCATAGTGGTAAGTACCTGGCTTTGGGTCAAGATGGGCCAGACAGCTGGTGTGCAAGTGCAGTGAAGGAAGCAGTACCTACGCACCGTCTGCCGCAGTGCCCTCCTGCCGGGCCAGTGAGTCTCCGGAAAGGTCTTCCTGCCTTTGCGGGCTATGCACACTGTGTCCTTCGTGGTGGGGGGCCCCGCTAGGGGGGGTTGCTGATGGACAGCACACCTGCTCCCAACAGGAATACAGCCTCAGAGCAGCTCTGCTCCCAGAGGAATGGTACGGCATGATCCTTCTGCTGGGGCCGTACTAGGAGCCCTCGCATACCGCTTCCTCTCTGGAAAACAAGGGGTGTCGACCACGCACTCCTCAGGACTGGGCACAGGTCTTCTTCATGTGCTGAATGTGAGCACACGCTGCTAATTTCAGGCCAGCGAGGGGGCAGTAAAACAGCACTCACCATGAGCTTGGCTCTGGGGAAAGCACTTAGGGGGTCAAGTAGCTGACAGGGCCGGACTCACCAGTCCCACTGCATTTGGCAAAGCAACATGTCAGAGCTCCTCACCAGAACCAGGGAAGGGTAGGCAATATCCACAGCCCCTGGAGAGCAGTGGGGGCATGAAGGCAGCAAGGTAACATGCTGCAGGCCAGCACATCAGCACAACAAGCAAGTCAGTCCAATGGCTGTCCTTTTTTGGCAGCACAACAGTTCCTTTTTAGCAATACGCAGTGTGTAGAGCCAGCAGCATCTGTAATGTAATGTAATGTAATGCAAGGGCTATTTGTAGAGCGCACTGCAACCCGCCGGGTATCCTGGCGCTGAGAGACGGAAAAAAGCCTGTGACAGAGGACAGAAGACATTATACTCTGGGAAAGAACCAAGGGACATATTAGCAAGACCAACGTTAAAATGATCGCCGTTTTAGCGGCAGGAAACTGCCGCTAAACGGCGATAATGGGCTTGCTAATATGCGTATGGAATTCCAATAGAAGCCCAGGTTAGATGTGCAGGACATCTAACCTGGGCTTCTATTGGAATTCTATAACGCATATTAGCAAGCCCATTATCGCCGCTTTAGCGGCAGTTTCCTGCCGCTAAAACGCGATGATTTTAATGTGGGTCTTGCTAATATGCCCCACGTCTTTAATTTCTTTCTAAACTGCAAAAAGTCCGTCATCTGTCGCAACTCCGTAGGTAGGGTGTTCCAGGAGCCTTGCAGCAGCAACACTGAAAGCTTGCCCCCCAGTTTAGCTCTTCTGACCCTAGGCACTTTCACCCAATTGGCAGAAAGAGGACCTAAGGCAACGAGTGGGAACATACCAACTAAATTTACTCTGCAAAGGTATTGGCCCAAGACCATGCAGCGCCTTGAACATGACACAGAGGGATTTAAAGTGAACCCTCTGTAGAATTGGGAGCCAATGAAGGTCCGCAAGGGCCTGAGAGGGGAGGACTGACGAGGTCTCATCAAGGCCAGCTTGGCCGCTACATTCTGGATTCTCTGCAGTCTCCCAGTTAAATATTTAGGGGACTCCAGTAGCAGGGCATTACAGTAGTCTAACCTGCTCATGATGATACTCCTTACTACCAATGCACGAGTATGTACCGGGAGCATGGGAAGTATTTTCTTAAGGACCCTAATAAGGGAAAAACAGCTCCCAACGGTCTTATTGACTTGATTTTCCAAAGTCAGCTTCTCATTAAAGCAGATTCACAAATTGCGAACCGATTTAGAGGGTGCCGGCGGGGCATCAGCAGCAGAGGGCCACAAATTGGCTGGGAGAGGATATGACATTCTCCCACCTGCAATGTAAAGGAACTCTGTTTTATCTGCATTAAATTGCAGGGAGTTAGTTCTCAGCCAATATACCACACTCTGCATTCATGCTTGGAAGTTTTCCACAGAGAGTGACTGTTCTCCCTCCCAAGAGAGAATAAGCTGGGTGTCATCCGCATAATTTACAAGGCCTATGCCGTAGGATTTAATAACATCCACCAAAGGATGCATATAGGCGTTAAATAGAATAGGGCTGATTGCAGAGCCTTGCGGTACACCATGATGTATCTTGGTGAACTTAGACTGAAAAGGGGGGAGGGCCACAGCCTGACATCTGTCAGACAGATATGAGATGCAACCACTTCTGAGCCAGGCCCACAACCGCCACTCCTTCCAATCATTCCAGGAGAACCTTGTGATTGACTGTGTCGAATGCGGCGGACAGGTCCAACAGGATCAGTATAGTAGAATGACCCTTGTCCGCACGCAGACGAAGATCATCCAACACAGTCAGCAAGGCAGTCTCTGTCCCATGTCCTGGGCGGAAGCCGAATTGCACAGCATCCAGTAAATTATTTGCCTCCAGAAACTGGGAGAGTGCCCTGCTTACAAGGCGCTCCATGATCTTAACCGGGTATGGGAGGAGCGAGATAGGCCTGTAGTTTTTAGGCAGGCTGGATCAAGCGACGTTTTTTTTAGTAAAGGGGTTACAACTGCTTGCTTCCAGCAAGAGGGGACCATTCCACTACCCAGGGATTGATCACATAGCTGTCTTAGCATAGGAACAGCTCAGAGCCTAAAGCTTTCCAAATCCTATGGGGAAGAGGGTCCAATGATGAACCGGAGGAGATCCCTAAGGCTATCCGATTAAAATCCTCCACCGTAGGAATTTCAAAATGATCTAAAAGAGGCCTCTGATTTGAAACTTCATTCATCCCCTTCCAGTCCTCCATCCTGCCCTGTGGTGGACCACTAACCCCACCAACTGTGCTATCCCCTTCCAACCCTTCAATGATTTTGCAGATCTTATCTTAAAAAAAAACAGCCAAACTGTCACAGAGTTCCTGTGTTGGGGGAATCCTATTTTTAGTACAATCAGGGCTGGCGATATCATTCATTATTTTAAAAACGCTTTTGGAGCTGTTGGGTGCCTTCAGGATTACATTTGCAAAAATTCCGCTTTAGCGGAGGCAATATTTTTCTTATAGCAGAGGATTTTCTCCTTCCACTCAGCTTTATCTATATCAGAGTACCCCTCCTCCACCGCCGTTCTGCTTGTCTACAGCCAAGTTTTAACTTTTGTAGTTCAGCATTGTACCAAGGAGCGGAGGATTTGCCTACTTTTTTAACCTGTTTTTGTGGAACAAGCTGGTCAAGTTGATCATTGATCAAAAGACAAAAGGTGGTGTAATTATCCTCCACCTGTTTCACAGGGTCGAAGGATTCTTCCAGATGGAATACAGGGGCGGTGCCAGCTTTCCTCAGGAGACCTTTCCAATCCCTACTAAGAAGACATCTAGTTTCCTTCACAGTAGCCGGGCTATTCTGCTTAATGTTAAATACATCAAATTGAACTAAGTGGTGATCGGTCCAGCCAATCGGCAGAACATTTACCACTTCCATTGAGTCTTTCCCAGCAAAAATAAGGTCCAGATCTGGTTACAAGTCCATGCAGTGTCTAAAATCATGGGGTCAGACCCCTGAACTTATACTCACAGGGGGATAACCAAGAACGAGTGATAATCATCGCAAAATCCGCTTAACGCAACTTTGCACATCGCAGTCTATCGCGGGAAAATAACGCTGTGTTAACGTTGTATTCCCAACACGGCGGTACCATGCGATAGTCTCACGTCAACGCGCCAAATGTCTGCGAAAACATAACCAGGACGGCGATGAAAACCCAAACCCGAACGCGAAAAAAGTTGCGATGGGCCCAACCGCGATAAGACAATCAGCGAAAAGCAGCGCCAGGCCTGCAATTCACACACGTGAGGCGGGAAAAACCACTACAAAAGCACCAAAAAATAACACACAAAAAAAAAACTACAGCGACGCACAATGGAGGCAGCTGGAGCATTGACAGAGGACGGCCAGAACCCCACAAGCCCCCCGGAGGAGCAGGCTGGTACCTCGGGGACAGGGAAGGGCAAGGAAAAGAAGAAGAGGAAGACGCTGTTCAGTCCGCAGGAAAACAGAATCCTGATCACGGAGGTGGTAGAACACCATCAACATCTGTTCGTCACCTCCACTGTGTCATTGGCAACAAGAAATAGAATATGGCAGTCCATCGTGGACAAGGTGAATGCAGTGTGAGTGCGGAGGAGGACAATTGGAGACGTCAAGAGGTGCTGGAATGACGTGAAGCGCAAGACAAAGCAGAAACTCGCCAACAACCAGAAGGCAGCAATGCGGACTGGAGGTGGGAGTCCAGCGCCACAGGAGGAGCTGGATGAGATGGAGGAAATGGTGTCCACAGTCATCAGTGGGGAGAAGGTGGCAGGAGTCAGGGGACCAGACACTGCTCAACATGACCCGACACTACAGCAACAGGGTGAGTAATGTCCAGGGACTGGGGGGACGGGGGGAGATGGGCACAATGGCACACATGCACAATGGAGTACAGCACACTGCACACCCACAATGACTCTGGATTATGTCCCTGAACCCCTTGGCACACTGCAGCACACATAGCAACTGCACGTAGGCCCCCATCGACTATTTGCCCAGACGAGTCCCTCCCACACATCACTCATCTCACTACCAACCCATGCACATGTGCTGAAGCCAGCAAAGCTGCGGGTCCGTGAGCCACACTGACAATGCAAGTGACACCGCATGACGATTAGCATGGCTGCAGTCCGATCACCATGACATGGTGCACACCACCACACTGTGGAGGCGGAGTGTGGACAACAACCGTAAAGGAGCAGGCCACACTCTGCCACATCCACCTGCACAGACAACCCCTGACGTCAACTACACATCTGCGGACAAGCCATGCCCCAGAGTCCCAACTGCCACCAAGACCCAAATACACCCCAGTCTGCATTATCTCAGCACCATATGGGCACAGTTGTCAAAGGCACACTGCCTGAAAGGGACAAGGGGAAGTCAAATCCAAGCTGCAGGGGCAACCCCCCCGTAATGCAGCACACACACATGACATTCAGAGCACATCAGCATTGACAACAATGTGGTACAGACTGCAACACGTTAACAACAGGACAGAGGACACCACAGGTGCTGCCTGTGTGTAGAAACTTGCCAATCACATTTGGCATAGCAGGGAAATGTGAGATGTCAATGTACAGGCACAAACACATATCCTTGATGTTGTCGAATGTCCACTGTCCAGCATTTAATAGGCAGCACATCCTGGACAGCCACAATGTACATTGCCATGCAGTCTGTATGTGAACTTGTACAATGCGTCAACACACATGTGAACACGATGTAATACTGCATCTCCCCTTCACATTGCAGAGGGAGCATCAACACCTCCTGCAGAGCAGCCCCACCAACTCTTCACCGATGACGGGGAGGACACCTCCGACATCGACACCAAAGCCCTCCAAGACCTCATTGACTGCCTCGGGACCCCATCTCCAGGAGTAGGGCAGCCCAGCTGCATTGAGGAGATCCCACCCCCTGCACAGACCACACAGCAGGACGCACCTACCACCCCGGCTGTCTCCCAGGACCCCCACGAACAACACATGGCCTTCCAACGCTGTGTGTTGGAGGCCCAGGAGAAGATGGCCGATCAGGTGCGGGTGGGGTTCGACCTCATGGCAGCCAAACTTGATGCCATACATGGGTGTCTGATTCCCATCAGGGACCACATACAGTCCCTGACGGACACCCACAGTCCGCTCCATGCCCTCCAAAGATCCATGGCTGACATCGCTGGAGTCATGATACTGAGACAAGAAAACAGTCCAGTCAGAGTGGCTCCAGCGATGTCAGCCGGGAGTTGGTACAGATGCGAGGGAACATGGAGAACATGGCGCGGATGACGGCGGAAAGAATGGCTGCCACGGCTGCACACCAGAGAGTTGTGGCTGGGACCTTCCATGCCCTGCAGCACATCGCCATGGCATTGCTGCCTCAAGGCCTTGCACAGATGAATGCTGCTTCTGCTTCTACCTCCACATCTCCACCCCCTGATGCGTCAGTGCCTCGCAGTGTGGCACGCAATCCACCTCCGGCCCCTGATGTGTTAGTGGCACACTGTGCGGCCGACATACCACCACCACCCACGTGTGAGGCACATGTGACATCAGAGGACGAAGATGCAGGTGAAGCAACCTTACTGGTACGGAGGAGGCAGGTGCATTCATCTCTGCCATATGGCCTGTTCCTGCTTGGTCCTGCCCTTTGCATCATCAACTTCCACTGTCCCCGATGCACTCTGCGACACTCACCTTGGACCTCGACATGGACTGCCATATTCTGTTTGGTTGCCAATGACACAGCGATCAGACTGCAGATTGCACTCTCCCTCTTCCATGGTACATGTCATTCCCTGTAGGACTCTGTTTGGCCCTCCATGGGCTGAATATGTGAAGTGGGGTTTGCATGGCCCTGTACTGCTCCAGGTGCACCATTCCATTGGATGTGAAGAAAACATTCTGATTCGCACAGATGTGTCATGTCTTTGATCATTCAAGTATGAAAGTATGGATGGATGTAGGGTCAGTGATTCCCCCTTACGTCCATTTTGCTCATGTCATGGGACTTGCGTCACAGGGTGCAACATTGTCGATAGCGGGCCGTGTGGCGCAGACACAGCAACAGAGACCCACGCATCAGTTGGTTTTCTGTGCAGCCCAGATATGGACCACGCCCAGATGCAAGGGATATTTTTCACACCCCTACGCTGGCCTGGCGTAGGCCGAGCCAGCCCACTCGGCTTACGTATAAAGGGGGGACGATGACACAACGTGTCCCAGTTCTTCCCCAATGCCTGAGGTGACATGGCTACATCCGCCTGCCATATGACGAGGCTCAATCAGATAGGGTCCATGACTTGCGTTGCACGGAGTCGGTTGCACCAGTTACACTGCGGCCGGCACGGGACGGTGACTTTCTGTGCATTGAGGTAGGGGCACCTAAAGTTCTGAGCGGGTGTGCAGCCTGCGATGATGCCCTGTGCACTGATATGGTCACTGCCACTGCAATATCAAGACCCAGAATCAAGTGTGCGACCTGGTGGACCGTGGTGCGTGGCTGCATGATGTGGAGGCTGCAAGGGTCGCGGGCCCCGGGCTTGGAGTTTGCACCGGCACGTGGTGGGCCCTCTTGGGGACACGCCGGTGGCGGAAGGTGAGCAGTGAGGCCTGTGTGCACAGTGTCGGCACTGTCTCTCCCTGTCCCTCTCTTTCTTTCACTGTCTCTCTCTCTCCCTCTCTTTCTTTATCTTTCTCACTCTCCCTCTCTTCCTTTCACTGTCTCTCTCCCTCTCTTTCTCTATCTTTCTCACTCTCACTCTCCCTCTCTTTCTTTCACTGTCTCTCTCTCCCTCTGTTGCTGTCTCTCTCCCTCTTCCCCCTTTCTCTCTCTTTCTCACTCTCCCTCTCTTTCACTCTCTCTCTCTACATTTCTTTCTCTCTCTCTTTCACTCTCTCTCTGTCCCTTGTTGGGCGCACGACGCACCTTCTTATCTTCAATTTTGTCTTGCAGGTTTTGACTTGCAGATTGTCCAGAGGAGACCCGCCATGACTCTTCCACTTATTGGTGTTGAGTTACATTTAAATTAAATAATTATTTTTGGAATTCTCAGGTGTATGGATGTTTTTCCTTTTTCTGGCCACACATGGATGTTGATTGTTGTACTTGTGCGACATCAGGCGAATTGTTGTGTTCATGCATTTGTAAGGTAGATGTGGGATCTCTTTGTCTGGGGGGCCGGGGTAGGGCCCCGGGGGTGGAGGGGTCAGGAGGGGGTGCCTGGCAGTGGTGGCGGTGGGTGTTGTGGCCCTCTTGGGGCTCCGAGCTGCATGATCAGTAGCTCCATGGCATCTGTTGTTCTTCTGGTGTGGCTGTGGACTGGGCTCCCTTTTATGGTGCAGGTTGGCATCCGACTTAACACCAGGTAGGAGCAAGTGTTAAATCCCTGCTGCTAACGCGCCTTATCGCATGTTTTTGATTCTTATCGCCGTTCTGGCTGGTCGGTGGGAATGTTGCGAAGTGGTGTTTCCGTGGGTTTTTGCACGGGAACGCCTACTCTGCATCTCATTAGCATTAGTTGCCGGTGTCATCCGTGGCGATGTTTTTTGCAGCTGCTATCGCAGGTATACTGGTGATATCAGCTGTTAGCACCAGCTTGTGAATGGTGCGATGGATTTATCACCACTTTGGCTGCGATGAAGTGCCGCTAACTCGGCGATAAGTCCTTGGGAATATGCCCCACAATGTATTTGATCTGGAGGTAACTTCAAACAAACTTTAGAAGTGCACAACACCCCTATTCAATCCCAAGCCCTGGCTCCAGACACATTACAGGGGGGCTGAGACAGCATTGTGAGAGGACAGGCACAGCCCTATTCAGGTGCATAAGGCAACTCCTCCCACCACTCTAGCTCAGGAAGACCCATCAGCATATGCGGAGCACACCTCAGTTCCCTGTGTGACTATCTAGAGTGAATACACAAACAGGCCCCTGTCAGCCCAAACCAGACGTTGATTGGAGTCAGGCTGCAAAGCACAAATAGTCATAAGCACATAGAAATTCCCACTTCTAAAAGTGGCATTTCTAAAATAGTAATAAAAAATCAGCAGAATGTATCACCACTATTCCAAGTATACAAAAAATGCAACGCTACTCCTATCATATCAGAAATTACCACTGAAACATATCAGGGAATTCCCAATGCAAGCCTATGAGAGGAGTAGCCTCACAGCAGTGAGAAACCAAATAGGCTGTTTATCTCTACCAGAACATGCCACACACAAAGGCACATGTCTTACCTTTTATCTACACAGCACAATCCCCATATGGCTACCTAGGGCCTACCTTAGGGGTGACCTATATGTAGTTAAAGGGGAGTTCCAGACTTGGCAAGTAACCTTAAATGCCAAGTCACCTGTGGCAGTAAACTGTGCACACAGGCCCTGTAGTGGCAGAGGCCTGAGACAGGTTTGAAAGGCTACTTCTGTGGGTGGCACAAGCAGTGCAGCAACCCACTAGCATCATTTAATTTACAGGCCCTGGGTATATGGGATACTACTGTACAAGGGACTTACAGGTAAATTAAATATGCCAAACAGGTGTAGACCAATCATACCAAGTTTACAGGAGAGAGCACATGCACTTTAGCACTGATCAGCAGTGGTAAAGTGCCTAGAGTCCTAACACCAACAAAAACAGGTCAGAAAAATACAGGAGGAAGGCGAAATGTTTTAGAATAACCCTGCAAAAAAGCCAGGTCCAACAATTGTCTTTGTTAAAAAAATTACCAATGATTACACTGAAATGTATACTTCAACATTTCACACAGTACAATGTTTAATAAAAGTGATTACCATAAAAAAGTAATAAAGTTTAATTTTGAGAAAAAAGCACTAACAAGCCTTTGCATCTTTTTTTAAACATTTTTCAAGCTGCAAAGTGCAGCCGTATAACTCACCATAAGAGGGCGCTGTACTCCATTAGAAGAGCATAGAGCTCCAGCTAGGAGTACTATAAAAAGAATGGCAAGCTCTCATGGGGTCAAGGATTTAATGACCCACAAGGCTTGCTATTTTTTTTAATGTTGCTGGGGGGCTGCTGCTCTCCTGACAGCCCGCACAATATTAAACAAAAATGGTTGGTGGTGCCTCTAACCCCTCTACAGATATCACCAAGCTTCTAAAAAAAAGATTACAGAGTTCTCGTAGGGCTCTATAGGGAACTACTTCAAGGGATAGAGAATAATAAATAAATGGCTTCTGCCGCACATTTTTTACTCATAGTTATATATTTATTTTTGGTGTAAAGTCCACCCTTGGGACACCCAGATCCTTATTTTTTGTTGAAGGCCGCAGCCTCCCCTGCCAGCACCCATTCCGGGTTCCGGCAGAAGCCAGAAATTCTTTCTTTTTTTTTTTTATTGTTTGGGATGTGGAATGAAGCCCCCCCCCCCCTTCTTGAACCTTTACAGGCCCCAGGGATACCACCCCCTGTGGCTGTATTTTTTTTTTTAAGTGAGGTGGTCTCGCGGCCTCCTCTCCAAGCCTTTACAGACCCCAGGCACCCCATCCCCCAAGGCTTCATTCATTTTTTAAGGGAAGGCGGCGAGTGGCCTCCCTATGTGACTCAATACTGACCCTGAGGAACCCCATTCCCAGGGGCATTAGGTGGGTGCCCCACTGCCCACCAGGGGCACCAACAACACAGAACATTGGGGGCCACAGTGGCCCCGTGGCCCCTCCAGTTCCCCGTCCTTATCCTGGGTGCGGCAGGAGCTGGCGTTGCTCCTGCCCAGGGAGAGTAGTTTTTTCTCTGCTCACGCTGGGCAAGAGAAATCTCTGCTTGTTATGTTATGTTATGTTAACACCACTTTTATAGCGCACAACTCACCCGGGGGCATCTCGGCGCTTGTGTTGAGACATACCATGAGGGATTGCCTGGAGTCCTAAAACAAAAAGGCTTTAAGTTTTTTCTGAAGGAGCCATAAAAGGGGACTCACGAAGAGCCTGGGGTAACTTGTTCCAGTATTTAGGAGCAAGGTAGGAGAAAGCTTTCCCCCGTACGCTTAAGGCGTATTCGGGGCACCTGTAAGAGGCCGAGTGAACTAGATCTAAGAGTTCGGCTGGGAACATATTTTAATAGTTTCCTCTGCAAGTACCTGGGCCCTTTGCTTCCCTGCCTGAAACAGCGTGGACAGGTAAAGAAATGCGTGCTTCCACCTGGTGGGAGTTTTTTTGCAGTCTCCGCCTGGTGGAGCAAAGCCCACCTCATCACACAAACTTAATACGATATTCTGTGGCAGCACAACTAGAAAAATCACACTATAATACAGTATTATACAGTTTTTTAGACTTTACATGCATAAGCTTTTATTCCAACTAATACCTATTTAAATGGAGACAGTTGATTTCAAATGCTACTTTTTATTTAGTCAACGCATTGTGCCTAAATCTGTCCACAGAAATGCAGTGCCTGTCCTCTCCCAGCACACTTTGTGCATGTCTGTGAAAGAACCTTTCGCATAATATTGCTTATGTGCAACTTCTTATCTTGATACCGAGACAGAAAATCGATGTTTTTTCAGGACATCCAGGGCTTTTTTGGGGTAGAGCCATGATGCCAGTATTTAACTGCACACTGAAAATCTGATGGAAAACGTGGGTATTGCTAAACAAAATTACATGAATTGCTGACAACGTTGTCGGATTTCTAAAAAAATTGCAAAACCAACCACCAGAACACTGAAATCATAAAGGGTGTATTATCCCAAGGGCTGTGCTACCAATTATGAGTAAATTATGACTGAGTCACTAGTCATGATCAAGCCTGCAGTGAATCCTACACTTTAGCAGCATGACCCGGCAGGGTGCCACTGGCCAGTTTGTGCAACATAAAACCTTAAGCAAGTTGTTTATAGCTCTGTTGACTTTGAATTTAATTGTAGATACTTGGGGCCTTATTTATGTGGAATTGGCGTATGGCAGCACCGCAAATCTTCTTGCGCTGCCCTACGCCAATGTGACAGAGCAGGAATGCGCCATATTAATGAAATACTGGGCTTTCTTTTCCTTTCCCCTTGCGCTGGCACACAATTTCTTGCCTAACGCCAACGTAGGCACCCTTGCACCATGGTGCAAGGGTGCCTCGGTTGCAGGCCGGATTGTGTTTTTCTGCACACAAAAAAACATTCCTGAGAGGGGTTTTCCTCTTTATGTTTGCAGCGGAATGCAGCACAAATGAAAAGAAGAAAAAACGCGGAGAAATAAAAATATTTATATTCGTTGCGCCTGCTCTGGGAGGTGTAAGGTGTTGGCACTGCCCCAGGTTTACGTGATTAAGTATATCTGGGGCAGCGTCAAAATCCATGGGTGTTGCATGGGAAAACCCACCGCAACGCCCATGAAACTTCCCCTTGACACAGAGTAAGGCAAGGCAGTGACTTGCACTGATTTGTCTTACTCCATATCTATGAGGTAATGAAAAGCCACGTAGAGTGACTTTGTGTCGCCTCATAGATATGATTGAGAGGCCTGCGCTGCAGGAGCATAAAAAAAAGTGATGATTCGGCAGCGCAGGCCTCTCATAAATAAGCCCCGTGGATTCAAATAGGTAATAAACAGCACTACAAGTAAATTGTGCGATGGGGCCATGAATATGTGAAAAAAGGGATCATGAATGAAAGAAGGGGTGGAGGAATGGGATGCTAGAGACATGGATGGGTGGATGGATGTATGGACGGACGGATGGATTTATTGAAAAATGAGGTGTGAAAGCCCCATTTGGCCATATTGCTTGATGAATTCCCTTGGGAAAACAACCACATTCGCTTTCTCTTTGCCATTCCGAATATAGGGCCTGATTACGATGGCGGTGAACCCGCCACCGATAGGCTGTCGGTGGTGGGTTCACCGCCAGAGTAAGGCCAATTACCGCCCGCCAGATTGTGATAGCGGGCGGTGTGCTGGCAGGCGGAAAGCCCGACTGCCCCGCATCCTCAGAACAGTGGTGGTGCCTAGCACGCACCGCCCGCCAGATCAGGAAGCTAGATCCCGCCAGCCTTTCCATGGCAGTTCCCTCGCCATGGAAAGGCTGGCGGGGATTGACTTAGGGGGCCCATTGCGGGCCCCACCTGTGCAAGGACAGTTTGTTACTGCACTTGGCGGGCACCTATGGTGCCTCCCTAAATTTCCCTGCACCATGTGGCAGGCACCGCGTGGTGCCTGCCACGTAGTGCAGGGAAAAGCAAAACCTGCCTGTTTTTACATTGCGGCAGGTGCTGCAGCCAGCAGCACCCGCCGCAATGTAAAAAATGCCTTTTGCGGCTGCCGTGGTGGCGGACGCATTGTGATTTGATATGTGGGTCCGCCGTCTTATAGGCAGGCGGTCCCCATCACGGGGACGATGGAGGATGGACTTTAGTCCGTCTGCCATCGTAATGACCCTCATAGTTCAAAGTGGTGTTATATACTGGTAACTTCCTTGATTAAAATGTATTGTCGATTTGATAACTCTCTTAAGCGATCTGTTAGTAAGTGGAACACCTCCTTTTCCAGATTGGGTAGCCATCAGAGTTTGCGGATTTTTTTTCTTTGCATTTTTGTTTCATGAAGTGGTTAGAAGGTGGCATTTGTCTCTCACAGACAAATGCTTTCATTGGAGGCATTGGTCCAGTTTGTTGATTTGCATGTGGCTCCGGTGTCAGAACAAACACAAATTGGTTTTCAACGAGTTAAGAGCCTTATAAGAATGTTGATTGGAAAAACACAGGGGCAGATTTACAAGCCCCTTGCGCCACTTTGCGCCGCCGTTGCGTCACTTTTGTGACGCAGCGGCGATCGTAACCATGCGCCACGTTGCGCATTATTTACAACGTGACGCATCTAGGGAGATGCGTCACGTTGTAAGCCCTGCGCCACATGAAACCTGCGTCAGGTTTCATGTGGGCGTTCTCCGCAGGGTGGGCGTTCCGTCGAAGGAATGCCTCGTAAAGTGACGCAGTGAAATCTACAAGATTTCACTGAGTCACTTTTCCGACGCCGCTGCGACGAATCCTTACGCCTGCTTCAAGCAGGCGTAAGGAGTGGCGCACCACGTTAGGTATGGGCGGCCCACGAGCATTGCTGGAGTTGCGTCGCGCTTGCGACACGACTCCAGCAATGCGCCGCCCTGCGCCACAGGATGCGACACGCATCGGCCTTTCCTTGCGCCACGGTGCGCCGCATTGTAAATGCGGCGCTTCCGTGGTGGCGCAAGGAGAGTATTGCGTGTCGCAACTATTCTGGCGCATCCCTGCTGATTTGCAGGGATGCGCCAGAAGTTGTAAATCTGCCCCACAATTCTTGTCTTGCTCCTCGCATACGAGCTTGTCTCCAAGGTTAGGTATACATAAATCAATTTTCCACAGTCCTCTAAGTGCAGAGATATCAAATACTGTAGGGCTTCTAAAGCCAGACTGCCCGTAGATACACAAGACAATCTAGGCCAAAAGAGGATTTCAGACTTGAATCCTGCCTAAATGCTTATTTTGGACAGTATCATTTGGAAGCCTATATTCACACCGGGACCAAATGTAAATTTTACAATTTTATTCTTGGGTTGAGAACAGAAAATGGCTGTTAGTGAAAGAGATTGAAATATTTCATTTTGGAAACATTGACTGCGGGCCATAAGGAACCGTGGTGATGGTGCATACTGGCTCTGAAATGTATTAGACATGGTTACTGATATGGCAACTTAATCACGGTGCCTATTTTCTACAATATATGGATGTAAGAATTACTGAAATATATAAATTCTGCTGCTAAAATTAACTGGAATAAATAACGAATGTTTAATGCAGAAATTGAACCTTTTCGGCGAAAGAGACCAGCCAACTGATACAAGTTTGAAATAAAAAATTCTCATTTGAATGAATAATGTCCATACAAAGGCGGAGGATACGCATGTCGTCAACAGTTTGAAACAGGAGCCTCTTTTGGACACCGCATCTGAGTTGTCCTTTATTTAGAACAGAGCAAAACCATACATTTTTTTAATTGGCATATGCTGTGGAGTCTATCAGTGGGTACCTCACACCATTGTTTTTGACAGAATTTCAGTGGTAAATCAAGCTTCACCTCTCAGTCACTCACGCAGGGTAAAGGTACCAAAGAAGAGGACTTCGTGTATCTATTGATGCTGGTAGCCTAAGAGTGAAAATATCACAGGGCCTTATTTATGAGAAGTCACGCATCGCTGCATGAAAACAGCGATGCACCACTTCTCAGTCCACCCCCCTTGCAACATGATGGATGCGTCATATTTACTGTATGACGCATCATGTCGCAAGGAATGACAGATACGTTAGTATTACTGACGTATCTGTCGGCACAAAACTGACGCATTGCTGGAGTTGTGTCGAAAGCGTGACACAACTCCAGCAATGCAGGGAGGGGGCTATGAATATAGCACTGCGCCAATCTTACGCCTTCCATGAGGCAGGCGTAAGGATTTGACGCAATGGCATCCTAGAAGTGGCGCACTGAAATCTTTCAATGCGCCACTTCTACGAGGCTTGGATGCGGGGGAACACCCACCCTGCATACATTACACATGACGCAGGTATAATGTAGCGTAGGGGTTTACAAAGTGACGCATCTGCCAAGATGCGTCACTTTGTAAATAGGGCGCAACATGGCGCTTTTTTACGCCGCCAGTGCGTCACAAAAAGTGACCTACCAGCACCGCAAAAGTGTCGCAAGGGCTCATAAATGAGTCCCACAATTTTTTTCTATAGGTTAGTACTCCCACAGGAGCCCACCAGACATTGGCTTGGCAAAAAAGTTTAGAAAGAAAAAACAGTAAAATCCTTGTTTGGAGAAGTGTAATTTTAGAAACATATATTCTCCATGAGCATAAGGAAACATACCTTCCATGCTCAACTGCGCTCTTTTCAGAAAATCTATTGGAATGTAGCTAACCTTCCTGCTGCTGTATATAGGGCCAAGAGACTGCTCTCAACTATGCAGTTGTAGTAATTTTGATACATCTCACTTATTGTCTGCTTCAATTCACATAAAACATATTTTTCAACTATTCCAGATCTTTTCCTGCTCACATTTGCCACCTTTTATGAGCTGGTGGAAAATGTAAGTAGATGCACAGGTAATATTACCTGAACCCCCTGAAGGAAGGTGGAGGATTATGTAGCGATGCTGGTTAGGCTCCACTATGCAATACTCTCACAATACCCTCACAGATGGTCCTTGGATTCACAAAAATAAATCCTCAGCTCAGTCCTGCTAGTGTGACAAAGAGCAGTCAGGTTTTACTAGAGGAACTTCAGAGAACCAACATGAACAATAAGTAATTGAAACGACTCAAAATAATTCCGAGACCAATTTATAAAAATAAAGAAGATTTTTATATAAATTTAGACACCAAAACTTAGACGATTGGATAAGTATAGCTGGAGTTATAGATTATAGAATGAAAAATAAATCAGTGCAATTCAATACTGCAGAACTTTAGCGTTGTGTTCAATGGGAAAATGGACTGGTGACAATCAGTCACCTACAGGTAGAGTTGCGTGGTACCCACCTCCAGGACCAGCCCACAGTAGTTAGTTGAATTTTACCTGGCTCATAGGGCCCAGGTGTAGAGTTGCTCTAGCTGTCCCTGGTGCTGAATTTGGAGCCATGGGGGCGGGCTGGTTTTACCGCTTACACGTTGCTGGTGAGGAAATGGATGAAAAAAGTTGACAAAGTTGGCCACGTTGGTGGCCGGTTGGAGGTGCTGTGGAGTTCCCTCAGGTTGCAGCATCGAATAAAGGTAATGGTTGCTAGACTGGTCTTCAAAAAGTCTTGGCAGCAGTAAGGTCAGCAAGAAGCTGTTTTGACATGTGGAGAACCGAGGGAAAGCGGTAGCCATCTGAAACTCGCTGGAGGTTGGGACTACATTTCCCACAATGCACTGGACTATCTACTTTTGGGCGAGCCTTTGGAGGGCCCGATGGCCAGTGATTCTTTGGTTCCAGGATGTTGTTTTTACCTGCGGACTGCAGGGGACTAGTGCCATTAGTCCAAGGGAGTCTGGAGTTGCCTTTGGCTCTCAACAGGGTCCCCTAGTCTGAGGGAATGGATCTTTGGTCCGGGGCTAGTCGCGCAGTATCAAGATGGTTGCCACAGGTGCAGAGCATCACGCCTTTGTTTTGTGCAGGTCCTGTAGTCACAGACTTGGGTCTTTTTTTTGTCCTCTGTAGTAATTCAAATTAGAACTGAAGTTCTGGTGTCAGGGGTTCCCCTTAAATCTTAGATTTAGGGGCATTAGAGGTATGGGTGCAAGTAGCCAATGGGTAACTAGCCCCAGTGGCTAATATGCCCTGGAGTTGACCACATCTGGAGGGGGGCACCTTTGCTACCCAGAACCCTCTATTCTACCACTTGTCAAAATGGCAGAAACATTCCTTGGCTGTACAGACCAGGTAGACCAGCCTAGCGGTGTGGCTAGCCTTCCGTCAGGGAGTGTGCACCTCCTGACTACATCATTTTCCCACCTGCCGAGATGGAAATATGCCTCGGGACATGTGGAGGGCTGTTTCCTCATTTGGGAGGCAGCCTGCATATCAGAGGTGGTGTAAGCTTCGAAACTCACCGCCTTGATGTGCCACTTTACTAGCCATCCTGTCAGGGAGGGAGGTGTCACCTCCTTCCTGTCTAGGCTTTTGTTTCTGACTCCTGGAAGAGTTCATACCGCCTGGCAGGAGTCAGATTCTTGTTTTGGCACCAGCAGCGGAGCTGTCAGCCAGGGCACAGGAATGGTGGGCAACCTCTAAGGTAGCCACCTGGGTACATGACTCATCGTCTCTGACATTGTAATCATGTCAGGGGTGATGAGGCAAGCTTGATACCAAACACTGCATATGTCAGCCCATGCTATCATTTGGCCCACTGATCACTTAGAGTAGCCCTAATGGAAAGAGGCTATTATAGGGACATATAAGCTTGCACTTATATGTCCACACCTTTAATATAATGCATCCTGCTTCGAGGGTTCAGGATGCATTCCTTAGGGGTGACTGGCATATATTAAAAATAGTGCATTGATCTTGCCACACACATGTAGGGCAAAGTCAAGTTTGAGCAGTTTGCACTGCTCCTGTAGTCTGCAATAGCAGGCCTGATGTCAGTAGTTTACCTGGGTCACTCAGGGTGGCATAATCAGTGCTTCAGGCCCTGGTGGCCCCTTTAACTCCCATACCCTGGGTATCCCTTGTAGTACTTACCAGGGACTTATAAGGGGGTTAATGTCCTTGCCAATTGGGGTTGTCAATTCACATGTATCAGTTTTAGAGACAGCACTGGCACTGGGGCCCACTTAGCAGGACAAAGTGCACTGTCAGTCGAAAACGAGCATCTAGTAGTCCAAATAGAGAAAAAAGTGGGGGGACATCTGCAAAAAGCCTGTTTTCTGACTGCCCCCAGTAAACTTTGTATTTACAGGAGGTGATAATTCCAGAGAAAACTATGCACAACTCATAATTTGGAAAACAAAGTGGGAATATAAGGTTAATAGTATGCTGTTTTCCGGTGCTGTTTTGATACCTCTGCCAGGCTCCTTGTGAAGCATGTTTAAGTGTCCTCATTTAATTCACCTCATTGCAATATTTCAATTTAATGCCCCGTTGTAAAGAAAATGATGCCCTGTGGCATTTGAATTCAAACACATAAAATACAAACTTGTACACAATGAAATTCAGTCAACTAAGCAGCCTGCAACATTACATCTATGACTCCAGGGACTAATTTTTATTGCTAGTGATAAACAAGAACGTGTAAGGGTGGCCATGGAGCCTTACTGCCATGAGATGATAGGATGGACCTGGGAATCTTTCCGCCATCACTCTGTGTGCATTACATTTCAATTGTGCCTGAACTACATCACATGAAACCAACAATTCCCCGACTTGAAAATTACCAAACTCTCCATTACTATTCAGTTCCCTGGGACACAAAATATTAAGTATGATTTGATGAGGACATTACAGCATTATGCAAGGAAATATGCCTCTGATGATGGCTATCATTTAATTGTGCATTCCTCTGTGAAGTAGAAAACGGCGGGTGAAGGGGTACATTTCAATGTATCCACTGTCTGTGGTGATATGATAATCATATTTTTATGGCTTGGAATGATTTAAATCTGTCGCCGATGCTTAATTTTGGTAAACATAATGCAAGGTCATCATTTTTCTGAAAAAACATGATAGCATTTAAAATTAATTTACTTAATAACTGATAACATTTGCATGTCAAAATGTTCCATTGGGAGTATAAGCTGACACTAAATCTGTCTAAATAAAACACACAGAACAAAAGATTTCTAGATATTTGTTAATCAGAGATTCCAAGCACGCACGCAAACACACACGCACAAATGCACACACACACACACACACACACCACAATTATGCTTAACTATGCAACGTATATCTCATGTCCCATTGCGCACTGTTCATGACCTCACATATCACATCTCTGATTGTATATCAAATGACGAATACCACTTAAGTCATGTGGAGTGGAGATGAGGAACTAAAACCTTACAGGTGTGCCTTTTTTTTGTTTGGTGTTTTTGAGTTTAGCAATTTTTGAGACATTTGCATTACAAGAGCTGTTGTGCAAAAACTGACTAGCAGGGGTCGAAATGAGTCATGTTATTGACCCATGGGGGGACCCAATGGGGAAAGCAATTCATACACCTAAATGAAAATCAATCCTGTTAATCTAATAGAGGATAGAACTTCATAGCAGGTTCTCCTTTGTGACACTAATAGAACCTTCATAACACTAGACAACCATAAATGAGATGTGGCCCATTGATATACCAATGGTTAACAACTTCAAATTATTGAAGCAGGACCTTACACTGGCTTGTAAATAATCATTGCACAGCAATATCTATATTTGTCTACAGTGTTGTTAGAAATGGGGGTCTCTAGTGGCAGTGGCTTGCACCCTATCCAAGTTGGGACCCTTCCTTCTATTCAGGATGAGGGAGTTACACACCCAAGATAACCCCTGATCAGCCCCTTGATAGCATGGCACGAGCAGTCAGGCCTATCTCAGAGGCAATGTGTAAAGTGTTTGTATATAACAATCACAGTAACACAGTGAAAACACTACAAATGGACACCACACTAGTTTAGAAAAATAACCAATCTTTATCTAAACAAAACAAGGCCTAGACAACAAGAATCCAGCATACATAACTCAAAATATCACTTTTAATAGGTTTAAGCAATTTTCTCTATACCACTCTATGGATACGGTGTTTTTACACAAAGTACCTTAGATGCGTCAAAATCCACAAGGAAAAATAACTGCAGAGGAGGGCAGCGTTTAAAAATGCAGTGATGTTTTGGTTCCTGAGACCCTGAAGAAGCAATGCATCAGTTCTGCTGCACGCAGAAGTGTTGCATTGGTTCTGGACTGTAGGGGAAGCGAGGTGTCGAAATCCAAGATGGTTCTGGTCTGTGGGTGATGCGATGGAAAACTTGGCACACAGGTGTGATGCGTGGAAATCCGGACGTGCTGGAGGTCAATGCAGCAATTGCGAACAGGCGCTGCAGTGATTCTTTCAGCCATGGACCAGTAAGGCGTCGATTCTTTCAGCCACATAGCAGGGCTTCGTAGAAGCGAGAGCAGTAAACCTGCTCTTGCTTCCAAGAAGCAAAGCAGAAGTGCTTTTGGGCAAGGGGAGCTGCATGTTAGCAGCTCCCCTTGCCCAAAAGCAATTCCGGCTCCCGCAGGAGGCGGGGAACCGGCTGGGACCGTGGGGGCATTGGTGCCCCCCCATGGTCCCCAACTTGGGGGCCGGCCCTAGGGGATGGGGTCCCCGGGGCAAATAGTGGCCCAGGGAAGGGGGGCCACATGGCCCCCTCCCTCAATGAAAAAATTAAAAAAGCAATGGCCATGCCCGGGGGGATGGGGTCCCTGGGGCCAATAGTGGCCCAGGGAAAAGGGGCCACGTGGCCCCCGTCCCTAAATAAAAATTTTTAAAAAGCATTGGCCATGCCCCGGGGATGCGTCCCCTGGGCCAGAAGTGGCCCAGGGGAGAGGGACCACGCGGCTCCCCTCCCGGGAAAAATATATTTTTTTTTATAAAAATGATGCCAGGCCCCAGGGGATGGGGTCCCCAGGGCCAATAGTGGCCCAGGGATGGAAGGCCACGTGACGCCATTCCTGTTTTTTTTAAAAAATAAAAAATGCTCAGGCCATGGGGGATGGGGTCCCCAGGGCCTAAAAAATATTAAAATAAGGGGGGCCACACAGCCCCCCTTCTAAAAATATTTTTTTTAAAGAAAAGCTGGCATCTTGCCAGAGGCCCCGCCCCCTCCCTGCACCACTCTGCAAACGCACCCCCTGGCGTGTTCAAAGTTGGGGTATTAAGTCCCCTTCATTCCTGAGGGTCCCTGGGGGCCAACTAGCCCATCAGGTACCTCAGTAAGCCCCACACAGTGGAATTGCTGAGAGGTGGTCCGAGGCCAGGCCCCTTTTTACACCACTCTACAAACGTGCCTCTTGGCACACTTCTGGTGGGGCGATGAGGTTCTGTATCCCTCTTGCCTGTTTCTACACCCCTGTTCCCTCTTTCTGTACCTCTTGCCTGTTTCTGCACCTCTCTTGCCTCTTTCCGCACCTCTGTTGCTTCTTTCTGCACTTCTCTTGCCTCTTTCTGCACCCCACTTGCCTCTTTCAGCACCTCTGTTGCTTCTTTCTGCACTTCTCTTGCTTCTTTCTGCACCCCTCTTCCCTCTTCCTGTACCCCTTTTGCCTCTTTGTGCACCTCTCCTGCCTCTTTGTGCACCCCTCTTGCCTTTTTCTGCTGTTCTCTTGCCTCTTTCTGCACCTCTTTTGCTTCTTTCTGCACTTCTCTTGACTCTTTCTGTACCTCTCATACCTCTTTCTGTACCTCTGTTGGTTCATTCTGCACTGCTCTTGCTTCTTTCTGCACCTCTGTTGCAAGTTTATGCATCTCTCTTCCCTCTTTCAGCACCCCTCTTCTGTCTTTCTGTACCTCTCTTGCCTCTGTCTGCACACCTGTTCCGTCTTTCTGCACCCCTTTTGCCTGTTTCTGCAACTCTCTTGCCTCTTTCTGCAGTTATTTTCCCTCCTTCTGCACCTCTGTTGCTTTTTTCTGTACTTCTCTTGCCTCTTTGTGTACCGCTCTTGCTTCTTTCTGCACCCATCTTGCCTCTTTTTGCACCCCTCCTCCCTCTCTCTGCACCTCTCTTGCCTCTTTCTGTACCTCTGTTGCTTCTTTCTGCACTTCTTTTGCCTCTTTCTGTGACTCTCTTGCTTCTTTCGCACCCTGCTTCCCTTTTTTGCGTCCCTCTTGCCTCTTTCTGCAGTTCTCTTGCCGATTTCTGCACCTCTCTTGCCTCTTTCTGCACCTCACTTGCCTCTTTCTGCACTTCTCTTGCTTCTTTCTACACCTCTGTTGCTTCTTTCAGCAATTCTCTTGCCTCTTTCTGCACTTCCCTTGTTTGTTTCTACACCTCTCTTGCCTCTTTCTGCACCTCTGTTGCCTCTTTCTGCACCTCATTTGCTTCTTTCTGCATCCCTCCTGCCTCTTTCTGCACCCCTCTACCCTCTTTCTGCACCTCTCTTGCCTCTTTCTGCACCCCTGTTCCCTCTTTCTGCACCTTTCCTGCCTCTTTCTGTACCTCTCTTGCCTCTTTCTGTACCTCTGTTGCTTCTTTCTGCACTTCTCTTGTCTCTTTCTGCACCCTTCGTGCCTCTTTCAGCACCTCTGTTGCTTCTTTCTGCACTTCTCTTCCTTCTTTCTGCACCCTCCTGCCTCTTTCTGTATCCCTCTTGCCTCTTTGTGCACCTCTCCTACCTCTTTCTGCACCCCTCTTGCCTCTTTTTGCACCTCTCTTGGTTCTATCTGCACTTCTCCTGCTTCTTTCTGCACCTCTTTTGCAAATTTTTCCATCCCTCATGCCTCTTTCTGTACCCCTCTTCCCAATTTCTCCACCTCTCTTGCTTCTTTCTGCACTTCTCTTGCTTCTTTCTGCACTGCTCTTGCTTCTTTCTGCACCTCTCTTACAAATTTCTGTATCCCTCTTACCTCTTTCTGCACCCCTGCTCCCTCTTTCTGTACCTTTCTTGCCTGTTTCTGCACCTTTCTTGCCTCTTTCGGCACCTCTGTTGCTTCTTTCTGCACTTCTCTTGCCTCTTTATGCACCCCTCTTGCCTCTTTAAGCACCTCTATTGTTTCTTTCTGTACTTCTCTTGATTCTTTCTGCACAACTCTTCCCTCTTCATGTACCCCTTTTGCCTCTTTCTGCACCCCTCTTGCCCTTTTCTGCAGTTCTCTTGCCTCTTTCTGTACCTCTTTTTCTTCTTTCTGCACTTTTCTTGCCTCTTTCTGTACCCCTCTTACCTCTTTCTGCACCTCTGTTGGTTCTTTCTGCACTGATTTTGTTTCTTTTTGCACCTCTGTTGCAAATTTCTGCATCCCTCTTCCCTCTTTCTGTATCCCTCTTCCCTCTTTCTGCATCTCTCTTGCCTCTGTCTGCACACCTGTTCCCTCTTTCTGCACCCCTTTTGTCTGTTTCTGCAACTTTCTTGCTTCTTTCTGCAGTTCTCTTGCCTCCTTCTGCACCTCACCTGCCTCTTTCTGCACTTCTATTGCCTCTTTCAGCACTTCTCTTCCTTCTTTCTGCACCCCTGTTGTCTCTTTCTGCAGTCGTCTTCCCTCTTTCTGCACCTCTCTTGCTTCTTTCTGCACTTCTCTTGCTTCTTTCTGCACCTCTCTGGCTACTTTCTGCACACTTCTTCCCTTTTTTTGCATCCCTCTTGCCTCTTTCAGCTGTTCTCTTGCCATTATCTGACCTTTCTTGCCTCTTTCTGCACTTCTCTTGCTTCTTTCTATATCTCTGTTGCTTCTTTCAGCAATTCTCTTGCCTGGTTCTGCACTTCTCTTGCTTGTTTCTGCCTTTCTGCACCTCACTTGCTTCTTTCTGCACCCCTCTTGCCTCTTTTTTCACCCCCTGTTCCCTCTTTCTCCACCTTTCCTGCCTGTTTCTGCACCTCTGTTGCCTCTTTCTGTACCTCTGTTGCTTCTTTCTGTACTTCTCTTGCCTCTTTTTGCACCCTTCGTGCCTCTTTCAGCACCTCTGTTGCTTCTTTCTGCACTTCTCTTCCTTCTTTCTGCACCCCTCCTGCCTCTTTCTGTACCTCACTTGCCAATATCTGCACACACAGGGCTACTTTTAAACTGACCTCAGGCTCAGCAGTACACACATGCAAGTGCAGAAAAGGGCTGCTGGCTTCTAAACTGCCATGCCCTATTATATGCTAGGGACTTAGAGGTCGTTTTAATCCCCCTGCCCTATTATGTACTAGGGCCTTACAGGGGAGGTCATGCAAATCACAGGGCTACCCCAACCCATAGTGTACCCTAGTGTATGTAGGTGTTTTCACTGTATTCTAAGTTTCTTTCTGCATAGCACTGGCTCCTGGCCTGGTTAGGCAGAGCCCAGGTTCAGTCAGAGTCAGTTACCACCAGTACCAGTCAGCAAAAAGTTGGGGGGGGTGCCCAGGGCACAGGATGACTTTGCAACAAGGCCTCTTTCTGCACCTCTGTTGGTTCTTTATGCATATCTCTTGCTTCTTTCAGCACCTTTCTTCCTCTTTCTGGACTTCTATTGCCTCTTTCTGCATTTCTCTTGCTTCTTTCTGTGCCTTTCTTCCTCTTTCTGCACCTGTCCTACCTCTGTAGGCATAGTTAGAAATTAGCATTTAAAAACCTTAGAAATTCACTGAGAAAACCATAGGTTTCAGGGACGTTATACTTAGAAATTAGCATTTAAAAACCTTTGAAATTCACTGAAAAAACCATAGGTTTCAGGGCCGTTATAGTTAATTAGCATTTAAAAAAATCTTAGAAATACACTAAAAAAAACACAGGTTTTGTAGTGAGGTTTGGG
>CAWUFW010026337.1:0-34546 GCA_963921515.1 Calotriton arnoldi
TGTCTCTGTTCCGGGGTGGGGGGACTGGCTCTGCAGTTTGGTGTCATCCCCTGCAGTGAGTTCTTGGTTACCTGTCTCGGGGAACCTTTCGGCCGCGGTAGGATTTCTACCACCGTGGATCCTAATCTTGCCGTCGGTTTTCCCGCGGTTGAGGTGGGCGGTGATTTCCCGCTACCATGGCGGTCGGCTTGCTTTTCCGACCGCCATCGTAATGACCCCCATAATACAGACAAAACTGAGGTGTTGGTGTTTGGGACACAAGAATCGGTCTGGACCAACAGTTAGTGGCCAAGGGAATGCGGCCCTTTTTCCACCCCTGTGAAAGCAGCTAAAAATCTTGGGGTTATCTTTGACACCTCTCTGAATTTTGAGTCACGGGTCGATCGTACTACGAGTACATGCTTCCACATTAGCAGAACTGCATCATTCAGTAGTCATTGCTTTAATCTCCTCCAGGGTTGTCTTCTGTAATGCCCTTTACCTGACCATTAATACCTCCTCTCTGAATAAGCGGCAAGTGGTGGAGAATGCGGCTGCTCACCTCATTCTCAACATCCCCAAATGACTGTCTGTTAGAGAGGGCATTCGCAAGCTGCACTGGCTCCCTGTCAGGAAGCATGTCTCCTTTAAGGCCATTTGTTTGGTCTTTCTAGCCCTTTATCATAAAGGAACAAAACATCTTTCTGCTCTCAGCAACTTAGATCCTCCTCAGGTAGGAAAGTCATCATTCCCAGGTTTTCCCAGGTTTTGTAAAATCAGATGGGACGGCCGCTCTATTTCTGGGGCTGTTGCAAGATTATGGAGCACTATGCCTCCACACATTACTAAGCTCAACGCCTTTGTCTTGTTAAAAAATCCTTGAAAACCTGGTCATTTTCATCCTAATTAGGTGGGCATAGTAGACGTTAGTTGGCTCTGATGTTCAGCTTAGCACTTAGATACCCTTGGTTTAATGTGCTCTATAAATACACATTTCATTTCAATGTGTCCCCCTCCTCGCTCCCCACCTATTGGATATGTTTGAGGAGTCTCTGTTGTGCGGCGCAGTCCCTCCTTCCCTTCGGAAGTCCCTTATTGTCACCATTTTAAAGCCCAACAAAGATCCACAGCGCTGCAAACCTTACAGACGTCTCTCTATGACCAATATAGACAACAAAATATTGGCCACATTGATCGCCTCATGCCTACTCCCCCTTCCACCGTGCATTCTCCAAGCTGATCAATCTGGCTTTGTGCCCGGCCGTTCCAGAGCACATAACTTGCACACTTTTTTACCATACAATTGACCCCAATCTTAGCGCGGCTGCATTATTTTTACCTGCCACAAAGTCGTTTGATTCGCTCAAATGACCATATCTCTTTCATCTCCTGGCAAGCCTTGGTATTGAGGCAAGTTCTTGCGGCTAATAAAACTACTGTATGCCCAGCCTGTTGCTTGCCTGTGAATAAATGGTGTGATTACCCTTCCCTTCAAGATTTTCTGAGGCACTCGACAGGATGCCACCTGTCGCCCATCCTTTTTGCGGTAGCAATAGAGCCCTTACCGGCCCGACTGTGGCAACATCATTCCCACTGCATTCTCGCATTTACCCCCAGGAGGATCCTTGTATCGATGTATGCGGATGACGCAACCTTGTACGTCCGAGGCCCCCAGGTGAATTTGGATCCCCGTCTTCTGGAGCTAACTCGGTTCGGTGGCCCTGCGGGCTTCAGCATTAACTGTTCTATATCTATAGTCTTCCCTCTCACTGCCACTACGCGAGACTTTGGGCCCAAGTTCCCCCTGCTGTGGGCACTTGACCTGATCAAATATCTGGGGAACAGTTGTGATTTGGATGACCTTTGGTGGGCGAATTATGGTAGACTACTGTCCTGGCTTGAGGACTGCATTGGGGTGTGAACAAGACTTCCGCTGTCCCTTACTGGACGACTAGCGATAGCCAAAAGGGTAGTCCTCCCCAAGTTTCTATATCTGCTTAACAATCTTCTCATACCCTTGTTGACATACTTCCAAAAGCATTTCAGGTCCCATCTAAAATGGTTGGCATGGGAGATACTCACACTTCCCTATGGTCAGGGTGGGCTTGGTGCTCCGGACATGGGCCTCTACTTTTATAGCACACAGGTACAATGTGCCCACTCTATGCTGCACCCCACACAATTTCAACTACACACTGCGCCTGAACACGACCTTGTCACCCCTTGCCCATTACAGGTAGCCCTGCCTCTCCCTTCCAGGCAGACGCGGAACCAAATTGACATGGTGGAATGCACGGTCTGGGTGTGGGACGAGCTGCACTGGCGAGTGTGGCTGGATCATTTGTTCGGTACGCTGGTGCCGATTGCTGGCCACCAACTGATACCTGCCGTCGTGGACTCCGGTGTATGCAGCCGCTTACGAAGGCTACAATTGACATCTTTTGGTAGTGCATACCCTGAGGGGACCTTTGCCTCTCCATAGCAGTTGCTCCATGACCCTGCCCTCTCGCTCTTAGCTATCCTGTCGACCTACCAATTACTAGTGGCCCTCCGGCCATATATGATGCTTTCCCTCAGGCCCCACCGACATCCCCCATGCTGGAGGAGCTACTTACCAACCCATCCCCGCTCTGGCCTTTCAGGCTACTGCACTGAGCTGCACGCCAATGGCCTCAGGCGTGATCTGCTGCATTGGCTTCCCCCATCAGTGAAGACCAGTGGAGGTACTGTTGCTCTCAGTCTAGGGTCCTCTCCTCAAACTACAGACAGCATTTAAAGTCTGCAGAGATTGTACTGTGCACCTGTGCAGTTGCACAGGACGATATCACTATTCTAAACTTTACCAAAGACACATAAAATCAAGAGCACAAACCTAGGACAACTAATGCACTCGAAAAACAACACATATTACTCATCTACTCACTATTAAACTCTAATCCTGGGTTCCGGAGTAGCGTGTTTCTTGCCACAAAACACCTCAACGCCTCATCGGGGTTAGTAAGTGCTACATAAATACAATTTGCAATTACAATTTAAAATTGCAGTTTTAAAAAAAAAAAAGGAATGCATCCAAAGGAGAGTGAGAGCCTTCAGAAGAAAAGGAGGGTGGTGGAGAAGGAATGTGGAAAGATGGAGCAGAAGAAGTGATTGATGATGCAAATTAGTGGAAGGGCTGTGAACAGTTTTCTGGAAGTGAGGATGTTAGATCGTGCAGAGGAAAGTGAGGGCCGCATAAGGAAGAGAGAGTGCTGGGCATGTAGAGGAATGAGAGAGTGGAGAAGTCAGAAGGGAGATTTGGTGGTGCAGCAACCAGAGAAAAGGGACAGCTGAAAGACTCAGAAGGAAGCGAGGGTGATGAGGTATGCAGGAGGAGGAAAGGGAGAATGGGGCCAGTCAGAGGGAAGAGAGGGTGATAAGGTATACAGAAGGAGGAAAAGGAAGAGAGGGGATAGTTTGAAGGAAGAGACGGTGATGGGCCATACAGAGAAAAGGAAGAGCGGGGTACATTCCGACGAAGTGAGAGTAGTGGTGGCCTGTACTTTTACCAGGGAGGAGGGCGGGGGCCCACACGCACACATACACACTGACATTCATGCATTCACACATGCACACACACACACATCCATTCACAAAACTCACTCCCAAATATTCATGCACGCATGCACCACACATTAAATATATAATCATACTTACCTGCCCAGCTCTGCCTCAGAGATCCCAGGAGGGTTAGGACTACTGCTTTCCCTCATTGGCTGACCATTAGGGTGGGCCGTGGATGAGAGAGAGAGATGGGGCATACAAAGGAAAGATATGGTTTTGGACAGCAGGGTCAAAGCGAGGGAAATAGTACATGTAAAGGAACCGTAGAGCAGGGGTAGCTTTAAATAACAGAAGGTAATTGTTCTATACATGTTTGTATTGTTTTGGTTTGTAATGTGCTTTCTCGTTTGCCTGAAATTTAACGTGTGATCTAATACCAATCGTGTCCCGGGGATGAGCTGGCACCGGGGATGAGCTGGCAGCGTTAGGGGTGGAACTGACAGTGGAAGTGCCAAAGCTGGGCGTCAATGGGCAGCAACAGCAGCGGCAATGGGCGGGGCAAGTAGCAGCTACCCAAGAAAGATTCGGATAATCATTAATATTATTATTACAAATTAAGCACTGAAAATGTAATTTGCATTGATCTGTTGGTAATAATGCTAGTGCAAATTTACACATTCACTGGTGCCAGATTATCATATTCCAATGCAACTCACGTACTACGGCCTTAGGGTTCTGGCCATGCATTTCAAAATATTCAAGCCTTTAGGTCTGTGAGAATTTTCTGGTTGTTGAACACACATATGAGAATTCAGAGATAGTTTGTAGTATCTTCATGTCTTGTTATTATGTACTATGTTATCTTGTTCCTAGCTGCTCAGCCAGTGTGAGTGTTCTGTGTGGAATGTTGGAGTTAATATATCCCTCAAAATACTGGATGGAAACAATTTATTTGATCCTATAATTTCAGTACCAGTGCACGACTGTAAATACATATCTTAAAAAGCAAGTCCACTCTTTATTACCGAGCATTCCCTTTTCTTTACATCCAGCGCTTGTCCAAGAAGCTAGAGGTTAGTTTATTTTTGGTCACACATAACATAAATACCACTTTTACTGAGAGTCACAGTATGTCTACATGAAAAACATAGACTGACTCAAGGTACAATGTCAACACAGGACTTTTTTTTTCTTTTTCTGTACCCACATTGAAAAGGCTGACAAGGGAGCATGTCAACCCATCCTTCAGTCTATAAATACTCATGAGGAAAAGAGGGCATTTGTCAGCAAGTGAAATATTATGCATCATTCATTTCATGTGCTATTAAGGTTTGATAGTTATTTCCGTCTTACTGCCTTAGTGAACACCTGGAGTAAAGAGAGACAATGCTGCCACCTAGAGGTTTCTGTGCTATTGCTTCTATTCAATCAAATTCCAGCGAGGAGTATACACAGTCATTCACTAAAAGCACTAAGTTTCCCTTGCTTTCTACCTTTCCCTGAATGCTTCGAATCTGGGAGCCTTGCCTTCTAATTTATAGGTCTTGTTCAAGGAGTAAAATGTTAAAATTTTTGTTGCTTTTTCTTTTTCATACATCTTCATACATTCATTGGTATGGTTCGCTTCTCCTTCCTCCAAGCTTTTAGGCAGTAAAACTCATCAGGGCCGATTTACAAGAACTGGCGCATCCCTGCATATTAGCGGGGATGCGCCAGTTCAATTGTGACACGTAAAAAAAACCTTGCGCCGCATTTACAATGTGGCGCACCGTGGCGCAAGGATAGACAGATGCGTAAGGGCAGCGCATTGCTGGAGTCGTGTTGCAAGTACGACGCAACTCCAGCAATGGTTAGGAATGCCTATCCCTAACATGCTGCGTCACTCCTTACGCCTGCTTCACGCAGGCGCAAGATTTTGATGCAGTGGTGTCCTAAAAGTGACTCAGTGAAATCTTGTAGATTTCACTGCATCACTTTTACGAGGCTTTCCTGCGTGGGAACGCCCACCCTGCATACATTATACCTGACGCAGGTATAATGTAGCACAGGGCTTTACAACGTGATGCATCTCCCTAGATGCGTCACGTTGTAAATATGTCGCAACGTGGCGCATTGTTTACGACGCCGCTGCGTCACAGAAGTGAAGAAACAGCAGGCGTAAAGTTGTCGCAAGGGGCTTGTAAATCTGCCCCATCGTCTTTTACACACATAGGGGTCGATTCCGATCTCGGCCGGAAGCGTACCTAACACCATTCGCCCGGAAAAAAACCAAGCCGAACGCGTGTTTCCCGACCGATTCGAACATCCGTCCGAACGGGCAAGTACGATGCGCATAACTGCCCAGATCCCGACCCAGCCGTACTTACCCAATACAGCTCCTGTTCCACGCCCTAGCCGGATCCGTAAACGCCAAATCGAGTCGCACGGAAGGCAAAATACAGCACCTTCCGGCCGGACTAGTACGATGCGCCTTCCGTACGCGCCGAACCCGTCGCTACGCACGGCACGTTAGAGCATCCGGGAGAGCCGCACATAAGCACCGATTCGCACCACAAGACGATCCACGGCTACGAGACGAACACGCCAGCCACGAGTACGAGTCGAAGCAACGAGAAAGCCGAACGAGACGAACCAACCATGAATCCCATCGCGCAGGTCCTACCAATATTCTACATCTATTACCGGAACAGGTACGGACGCGTACGGCACAGAAGGTAAGTCAGACACCCACCACACAAACAAACGACACGTACCCGACATATAACACACACACATATGGATGCAGAAATGACGTACACTAGCAACAGGAGAACCATAGGGGCGGGATGGCTATCACCAATGCCATATACACCCATAGGGGCCTGGATGCCAACCACTAACACCACCCCTACTCAGGGGGGCCTGGATGCCTGTCACTACTACCATCCCCACTCATAGGGGGCTGGATGCCCACCACTACCACCACCCCTACTCAGGGGGGGCTGTATGCCTACCACCAACACCACCCCTACTCAGGGGGGGCTGGATGCCTACCACTACCACCACCCCTACTCATGGGGGGCTGGATGCCTACCACTACCACCACCCCTACTCAGGGGGGGCTGGAATCCTGTCACTACTACCATCCCCACACATAGGGGGCTGGATGCCTGTCACTACCACCACCCCTACTCAGGGGGCTGTATGCCTACCACTACCACCACCCCTACTCAGGGGGGGCTGTATGCCTACCACTACCACCACCCCTACTCATGGGGGCCTGGATGCCTACCACTACCACCACCCCTACTCATGGGGGGCTGGATGCCTACCACTACCACCACCCCTACTCAGGGGGGCTGGATGCCTACCACTACCACCACCCCTACCCATGGGGGGCTGGATGCCTGTCACTACTACCATCCCCACTCATAGGGGGATGGATGCCTACCACCAACACCACCCCTACTCATGGGGGGCTGGATGCCTACCACTACCACCACCCCTACTCAGGGGGGGCTGGATGCCTACCACTACCACCACCCCTACTCATGGGGGCCTGGATGCCTACCACTACCACCACCCCTACTCAGGGGGGGCTGGATGCCTACCACTACCACCACCCCTACTCAGGGGGGGCTGGAATCCTGTCACTACTACCATCCCCACACATAGGGGGCTGGATGCCTGTCACTACCACCACCCCTACTCAGGGGGGGCTGGATGCCTACCACTACCACCACCCCTACTCATGGGGGGCTGGATGCCTACCACTACTACCATCCCCACTCATAGGGGGATGGATGCCTACCACCAACACCACCCCTACTCATGGGGGGCTGGATGCCTACCACTACCACCACCCCTACTCATGGGGGGCTGGATGCCTACCACTACCACCACCCCTACTCAGGGGGGGCTGGAATCCTGTCACTACTACCATCCCCACACATAGGGGGCTGGATGCCTGTCACTACCACCACCCCTACTCATGGGGGGCTGGATGCCTACCACTACCACCACCCCTACTCATGGGGGGCTGGATGCCTACCACTACCACCACCCCTACTCAGGGGGGCCTGGATGCCTGACACTACTACCATACCCACTCATAGGGGGATGGATGCCTACCACCAACACCACCCTTACTCATAGGACGGGTAATGCATGACACGACCAGCATACTCCAACATAAGGAATGTAAGAAAAACACATCCCCCAAACACCATGACAAGCGTGTGTAGAGTGTGTCAAATGCCTACAACACTGAACATGACATTGAACATACAATGTGACCCCCTATCACATGTGTCACACATAAATGTGTGTGGCCTCCACAATGCAAGCAGACCATGACCACTGTGGCAATGGGGCCTACCCCCCCCATCATCAGACTGACCAAATTGTAAATGTGGGGTCCATAGCTGAAGCACATTTAGAACATTGTGACAATGGGGCCTACCCCCCCATCATCACAGTGAGCAAAAGGTAAGTGTGGGGTCCATAGCTGAAGCACATTTTGAACATTGTGACAATGGGGCCTACCCCCCCATCATCACACTGACCAAATTGTAAGTGTGGGGACCATCGCTGAAGCACATTTTGAACATTGTGACAATGGGGCCTACCCCCCCATCATCACACTGACCAAATTGTAAGTGTGGGGTCCATAGCTGAAGCACATTTTGAACATTGTGACAATGGGGCCTACCCCCCATCATCACAGTGACCAAAAGGTAAGTGTGGGGACCATAGCTGAAGCACATTTTGAACATTGTGACAATGGGGCCTACCCCCCCATCATCACACTGACCAAATTGTAAGTGTGGGGTCCATAGCTGAAGCACATTTTGAACATTGTGACAATGGGGCCTACCCCCCCATCATCACACTGACCAAATTGTAAGTGTGGGGTCCATAGCTGAAGCACATTTTGAACATTGTGACAATGGGGCCTACCCCCCCATCATCACACTGACCAAAAGGTAAGTGTGGGGACCATAGCTGAAGCACATTTTGAACATTGTGACAATGGGGCCTACTCCCCCATCATCACACTGACCAAATTGTAAGTGTGGGGACCATAGCTGAAGCACATTTTGAACATTGTGACTAGGGGTGGGCGGAATTTGCGTAGTCGCGCTACGCAAAGCTCCGCGAAACGGTAAAAAATCTCCGCGAGCACGCAAAAGTTCCGCGAACACGCGGAATTGCTTGTTCCGCCCGTTCGCGATGCTTTTTCCTGTTCGCGAACGCTGTTTGCGTGCTCGGGGAGAAATATCTCGCAAACACGCATTTTGAACGCGCGAACAAGCAGAAAATTCCGCGAAGCCGCGGATCGCGGAGTTTTTGGTAATTCCGCGTTCTCCGCGGAACGCAAAATTACCCAAATTCCGCAAATTCCGCGAGCGGAACGGAATTTACCACCCAGGCCTAATTGTGACAATGGGGCCTACCCCCCCCCCCCCCCCCATCATCACACTGACCAAATTGCAAGTGTGGGGTCCATAGCTGAAGCACATTTTGAACATTGTGACAATGGGGCCGACCCCCCCATCATCACACTGACCAAAAGGTAAGTGTGGGGACCATAGCTGAAGCACATTTTGAACATTGTGACAATGGGGCCTACCCCCCCATCATCACACTGACCAAAAGGTAAGTGTGGGGACCATAGCTGAAGCACATTTTGAACATTGTGACAATGGGGCTTACCCCCACCCCCCCATCATCACACTGACCAAATTGTAAGTGTGGGGTCCATAGCTGAAGCACATTTTGAACATTGTGACAATGGGGCCTACCCCCCCATCATCACACTGACCAAATTGTAAGTGTTGTCATGGCAAAAGCTGCAAATGCCAAACAGCATGGATTATCCCTAGTCACAGAACAACAAACACATCAGTGACATAGTAGTGCTTGTGTCCCATAGCAACATAGATTGGGTGAGGCAAACAGTGCAGTGCAAATAAGACATACCTTTGGCCATGTGCAGACAACCATCACCCATGGGGGCTGACACTGTCAACATTCATCAATAACACAATGACAGAAGTCACCATCATAATGCAGACCCACATATCTGCACCAATGGGCACACAAATGTAGATATCCTGTGGAGACTGTAGATGTGAGGTGAACAAATACCATACCATGGCAGCAATGGGACATACAAACCATGATCACTGTGCTGACTGATGACCTAGGAGTCCCAGGGACAGCATGTGAAACCCACCAAACAACATACAGCCAATGGCACACTAAAGATATGCCAATGCAGTGGTGCAGATGCACAAACACAAACAGGCAGCCCCACACTGCATATCAAACACAACAGGTGAGGGGGGGGTGCCAGTGTCCCCAGGCAACCACACAACACATGAGGAGGCCTGAATCCCAATTACACAGATGTGCATACAGTGCCACACAAAAGTAACTCATGGATCGGATTCCCCTATGTGGGCAATCAGGCATTGTTGGATGAGAGGGAGCACAAATTACACATGTCACACAAGCTTGTAGGAACAGCAACTAACACAGCAAGACACAGACCCACCACAGCACCACACCCAGGGTCCCCACATTGTGGTGACACTGGCCTGCATGATAATCCCACTGTGATGACAAAGCTAGATGTCGTTCACACTGTCAACCACAGTCATGTGTCCTGAGCAACAAACTACCATCACACCTACACAAGCACAAATCAATCAGCACGGCCTGTCAGCCAAGGCCAATATGGAGGCAGGGGTCTAGCCGTGAAACAACTCTCATCTGCACAACCAATGGGATCCCGGCTGTGAGAAGTTGGCCTGGTATATGCTGTTCACTAATTAAAGTGGACACCTTGCACCAGGGCAAATCGACTCTTATGGTAGATAGGTTTAAGACAACCTTTTAAAGAAAGCTATCCTAGTGGTAGCTGTGGAGAGCAGCCTTCAGGCTAAGTCTCGGAGGAATGTAAAGCAGCTTGTTTTACCATATAATCTCTTGAATCACCAAATGAAAAGACACCACACAGGTATATATATCAAATATATATGTATTTATTTCTAAATAACTCTCTACTAATCTCTTTATGAGATTAGAAGACAAACATATGCACAAATCAACGTTTCACAATAAGTTAAGCACAAAATATGGCTGGGGCCCTAGGGGCGTACCAGACCATATACTAAGTAAGAGACTTAGAAACAACGACTTGCAGGGAGACAAGGCCTAGGGCCTTCAGAAGTGCTGGGGCCTCACGAAACCACCCAAGGCAGGTAAGTAAAGGACCCACGGGGGACGCGTGCAGTGTGGATACACAGGCGCGGATCGCCGTTAACTTCAATGGGGCAAGTCGCGGTTGGAAATAAAGAGTTTTAGGATACTTCGGGAGAACCTACAAGCAAGTCACTTACAGGGTAAGTAGTTCTAGGGCCCACACCCACAGGAGCACCGTAGTGCTGGAGTTACCTCACCCAGGGAAGCCGGGTGCACAGGTGTCCTTTGGTGTCGGGTCGCGGCGTCGTTTTCAATGGCGAACAAAGAAGACTTGCTGCTTGCGGGAGCTGAAGAAGTGTCCGGTGGAATCCAAGCCTGGATTCTGAAGAAGGATGACCTGAAAGCAGAGGGGACAGTGTTCAAAGTCACTTGGCAGTGACCCGGGGCAAGGAAGATGGATGCCCACCGTCGTCGGTTGATTCAGGTCGGTTGCGGGTGCCTTGACTCTTCAGCCACGTGGTCCAGGAGGCGTCGACGACGACCAGGAGCTGGATTCGGTGTGTCCCTCGACGTCTGCAGCTGACTGCGGTGTCGGCAACTCGATCGGAGCCAACAAGCCTTGGCAGCAGCAAGTCTCGGGGAGATGAAGAAAAGTCGATGGCGCAGACCAGCAAGGTCTGAGGAACTCACCCAGCGAGGGTAAGTCAGGGCAGGCCTGGAGCAACCAGGGGAGCCCTTTGGTTTCTTTAAGAAGTCTTCTGGGGACCCACAAGCCAGCGGGCAAGGGATCGCGAAGACACCTCGGGCGGAATCACTCAACAGGGGCCCACGGTCACTCGGGACGGTGTAGGCCTCTGATCTTCGGAGGGATTCCTGCTGGAGGTCGGGACCACACGTGGTCCAAAGCACAAGTTCGTAGAACGTTGTGAAGGGGTTGCACTCGACAATAGTGCACGGTACCCAGGGGTCGCGGTTCCTCGTTACTCGTGGGGTCCACTTGCCTCAGCTTCGCTGGGGACTCACGATGGCCTGGGAGAGGTCAGGAAATCCACTTCTTGGGCTGCAGGGACTTCGGACTCCGGCGGGAGCGGCGTAGTTTGCGACCGTCGTTGTCGTTTTTGGTGCCTGCCAAGCAGGGGAGTCACTCCTTGACTCCAAGGGAGATTCTTCTGTCTTCCAAAGGTAGTGGAACGTCGAAGGGCCAGGATTCTTCTGTAGAGCGTCGTCCAGGGGTTATCTGCTTTGCAATGGCAAGGTTCCCCCTCTTATACTAAAAAGAGGGGATGGACTAGCTCTATGACCCCACCTATGGGAGGGTCAAGGGAGGGGGTGGCTACACCCACTTCCCTTTGTCCAGTTTCGCGCCAGAGCAGGGGCAGGTAGCCCCTGAGCTGGTTTGAACTGGCATATGCACAGAGGAGCCTTCTGCTCCCCCAGTGCAGGACTTCAAAGCACTCTAAGAGTGCACCCACCCAGCCCCAATACACTAAACCCTGTCTGGAAGGTGGTTACACCTCCCTGTGACAGGATGCCTATTGTTGGGCTTCCTCCACTGCGAGTTTCGGTCATCAGCAGGAGGGCAGCCCAGTGTCTGTGACTGGTGGCATCCATTTTGTGATGCCAGGGCTCTTTAGGATTCTACCGCGTTTCCACAGCAGGTACATGTCTTATCCCTCTAGAAGGGTGGAATGCTACCCCCGCCGCCAAGATTGGCGGGGGGTAGTATTCCAAGATGTTTGACACCAAACACGACATGTTTTGATGCAGCCATTCCAAAGTTAGCATTTACCGCGAGGATATAATGCACTTAAATAGTATATGGTTTAACCGCATCCACAAACAGCACCAGAGAATAGACTCTGAGAGCTGCAGAGGGGCCCTGCTCAGGCAGAGGCACCCCCTCACATAGAAGCCAAGCACCCTGCCCTCAGGATTGATAGGGCCTGCCTTAGGGGTGACTGATAGGTTTATATGTGTGTGCAGGAGAGATATAGGAAACCTATATCTCAGTGAGGGGTGCTAGCACCACCTCACCCAGGCTGCAGTAGCAGGCCTGTGGTGTCAGATTTAGACTGCTTCCCAGGGGTGGCATAACACATGCTGCAGCCCCTGGTAGGCCTGTGAAGTACCTATGCCCTTGGCACCTAAGGTACCATATACTAGGGACTCATAAGGCACCACAGTATCCAATCACTAGTGCACCTAGAGTGCACTCCATGTCGTTTAGAGAGAACAGAGAGGCTGGGGCCCTGATTGGCAGGGACCCAGCCAGACTATAGCCAGAAACCAGTGCTAACATCAGAAAAAAAGTGGGGGCAACATAAGAGGCAGATCCTACTCTCCTACACAACCCCCCCAAACGTAGGGACACTAAACTAACCTTGACCAGTTGAGTCTTCGTGTTCAAAGTGGAAATACCTTGAGAGTCCATCTGCATTGGCATGTTGGGTCCCAGGCCTATGTTCCACTGTATAGTCCATCCCCTGTAGGGAAATGGACCACCTCAAAAGTTTTGGGTTTTCACCTTTCATCTGCTTTAGCCATAGGAGGGGCTTGTGGTCAGTCTGAACTATGAAGTGAGTACCAAACAAGTATGGCCTCAGCTTCTTCAGGGCCCATACCACAGCAAAGGCCTCCCTCTCTATAGCTGACCAACGTTTCTCTCTAGGGGTCAGCCTTCTGCTAATAAAAGCTACTGGCTGGTCTTGACCTTCATCATTCAGTTGAGACAGTACAGCTCCCACACCCAGCTCAGAAGCATCTGTTTGGACAATGAACTTTTTGGTGTAGTCTGGACTCTGTAAGATGGGGGCAGTGCACATGGCCTGCTTTAGGTCTTCAAATGCCTTTTGACAGCTAGCTGTCCACTGAACCTTTTTTGGCATTTTCTTAGAGGTAAGATCATTCAAGGGGGTCACTATAGATCCATATCCCTTGACAAACCTCCTATAGTACCCAGTCAGGCCTAAGAAGGCTCTCACCTGTGTCTGGGTGGTTGGAGCAACCCATTCCAGTATGGTTTGGATTTTGCTCTGCAAAGGCTGAACCTGGCCTCCACCTACAAGGTGGCCCAGGTACACAACCTGACTCTGCCCTATCTGGCACTTGGTGGCCTTGATAGTGAGGCCTGCTTTCTGCAGGGCCTCCAAAACATTTCTGAGGTGGACCAGGTGATCCTGCCAGGAGGAACTAAAGACAGCAATATCATCTAGATAAGCTGAGCAATAAGTTTCCATCCCTGCCAGAACTTTATTCACCAACCTCTGAAAAGTGGCAGGTGCATTTTTCAATCCAAAGGGCATCACCACAAAGTGGTAGTGCCCACCAGGGGTCGAAAATGCTGTTTTGGCTTTTGCATCATCAGCTAATCTGATTTGCCAGTAGCCAGCTGTTAGGTCAAATGTGCTTAGATACTTGGCTGAGGCCAAAGTATCAATCAGCTCATCTGCCCTTGGTATGGGATAGGCATCAGTCCTAGTGACTGCATTGAGGCCTCTGTAGTCTACACAAAACCTCATTTCTTTCTTACCACCCTGGGTATGAGGCTTGGGTACCAGGACTACTGGGCTAGCCCAAGGGCTATCTGAAGGCTCAATCACGCCTAACTCCAACATTTTCTGGACTTCAGTCCTGATACAGTCCCTGACATGGTCAGGTTGCCTGTAGATTTTATTCTTGACAGGCAGACTGTCCCCAGTGTCCACCTCATGGGTGCACCAGGTAGTCTGACTAGGGGTCAGGCTAAACATATGTCTAAACTGTTGCAGAACTTGTCTGCACTCAGTTTGCTGATGGTCAGTGAGGCTGCTTGCCAAAGCAACACCATCTACTGACCCATCATCAGGGTTCTGAGAGAGCAGGTCAGGGAGAGGGTCACTCTCCTCCTCCTGGTCCTCATCAGTTGCCATGAGCAAGCCCATGTCAGCCCTGTCAACATATGGCTTTAATCTGTTGACATGAAGCACCCTTAGGGGGCTCCTGGGAGTTCCAAGATTCACCAGATAGGTGACTTCTCCCTTCTGTTCAACTATTGTATGGGGGCCACTCCATTTGTCCTGGAGGGCTGCTGGGGCCACAGGCTCCAACACCCACACTTTCTGTCCTGGCTGGTATACAGTCAGCACAGCCTTTGGTCATGCCAAGCTTTTTGCAATTCTTGGCTGGCCTCCAGGTTTTTGGTTGCCTTTTTCATGTACTCTGCCATCCGGGAGCGGAGACCAAGTACATAGTCCATCACATCTTGTTTGGGGGGCTTGAGAGGTAACTCCCAGCCCTCTTTTACCAAACATAGTGGACCTCTCACAGGATGCCCAAACAGAAGCTCAAATGGGCTGTAGCCAACCCCCTTCTGTGGAACCTCTCTGTATGCAAACAAAAGGCAAGGAAGAAGAAGGTCCCATTTCCGCCTAAGCTTCTCTGGGAGTCCCTTAATCATTCCTTTCAAGGTCTTGTTGAAGCGTTCAACTAAACCATTGCATTGTGGGTGATAGGGGGTGGTGAACTTATAAGTTACACCACACTCCTTCCACATTGCTTTCAGATATCCTGACATGAAGTTGGTACCTCTGTCAGAAATGACCTCCTTTGGAAAACCCACTCTGGAGAAAACTCCAATGAGGGCTCTTGCCACCACAGGTGCTGTGGTGGTCCTCAGGGGAATTGCCTCTGGGTACCTGGTGGCATGATCCACTACCACCAGGATAAATCTGTGCCCAGATGCAGTCTGAGGGTCAAGGGGACCAACAATGTCAATCCCTACCCTTTCAAAGGGTACCCCCACCACAGGTAGTGGTATCAGGGGGGCCTTTGTTGTGCCACCTGCCTTACCACTGGCTTGGCAAGTGACACAGGAGCGACAAAACTCCTTTGTGTCCTCTGACATATGTGGCCAATGAAAATGTGGAACAAGCCTGTCCCAGGTCTTGTTTTGGCCCAAGTGTCCTGCCAAAGGGATATCATGTGCTAAGGTCAAGAGGAACCCCCTAAACTTCTGAGGTATTACCAACCTCCTGGTGGCTCCAGGGGCTGGGTCTCTACCCTCAGAATATAGGAGTCCCTCATCCCAATAAACTTTATGGGACCCACTAGCACTCCCAGCAGCCTCAGCAGCAGCCTGCTGTCTGAGGGGTTCAAGAGAGGGGCAGCACTGTTGCTCCTTGCTCAGATCTTCCCTGGAAGGGCCCCCTGCCCCCAAGAACTCAACCTGGTCAGGTTCAAGTCCCTCTGGGGCAGTTCCTTCTTCAGGTTCTGCTTCACCTCCCTCTGGAAGTGAATCCTTGATCTGAGACAGAGGGGAAGGCACTGCCTTAACCCTACTGCTCCTCCTCTTGGGAAGCATCTGGTCCATTGTTCCAGGATCCAGAGCTGGTTCAGTGTCATGCATTCTTGCTTGTGACCTGGTCACAGCAAATACCTCTGCAGGGATGCCCAACATCTCAGCATGAGTCCATAACTCTACTTCAGACCAGGCTGAAGTCTCTAGATCATTGCCCAATAGACATTCTACAGGGAGGTCTGCACTGACTACAACCTTCTTGAGGCCAGTTACCCCTCCCCAGGAGAAATTCACAACTGCCAGACTATGGTTGGTCTGGACATTGCTTGCATTGGTCACCTGGTACATTTCACCCAGGATGATCTGTCCAGGGTCCACTAGGTCCTCTGCCACCATGGTGACACTAGCACCTGTGTCCCTAAATGCCAAAGCCTGTTTGCCATTTATCAAAGGCTGCTGTTTGTACTTGCCCAGATTACTGGGGCTTACTAGGAAGGACATATCAATGTTTCCCTCACAAATCAGCATTGCCTGAGTGGTCACTCTGACTAGGTCAGAATCCACTTCAGAACCCAGGGTCAACCCTACTACACCCTTATTCTGAGTACCACCTCCACCAGTAGCTGAGCTAGGGGGCACAGTTGCCTTAGGGGCAGGAGTGGTGGTGGTTTGGTCTTTGGACTTGGTACAATCAGAAGTCCAGTGCCCTTTCTGTTTACAGAATTTGCACCAGGGCTTCTTTTGGCCTTTTCCCTTGTTGGACTGTGACTCCCCACCAGATGCAGATTTTTGGGGCCCTTGTGAAGACTTCTGGTCTTTTGACTTATCCCCACCTTTCTCAGAGCCTTTAGGATCTTGCTTCTTAGTGTCACCCCCTTGGTTCTGGGTTTTCTGCCTCACCCTGGTTCTGACCCATTTGTCTGCCTTCTTTCCCAATTCTTGGGGAGAGGTCAGATCAGAGTCCACCAGGTACTGATGCAACAACTGGTTCTGGCAATTATTTAGGATCTGTTCTCTCATCATCAGATTATACAATCCCTTGAAATCAGTAACCCTACTGCCAACCAGCCAACCCTCTAGAGCCTTGGTTGCACAATCAACAAAGTCAGTCCAGTCCTGAGTCTGTGCCTTCTGGGTATCTCTGAACTTCAACCTGTACTGCTCAGTGGTTAAGCCAAACCCATCTATCAGTGCACTCTTCAGGACCTCATAATCATCAGCATCCTCCTCTCTAACAGTGAGGAGCTTGTCTCTTCCTTTATCTGAAAAGGAGAGCCACAAGATTGCTGCCCACTGCTTTTGGGGGACCTGCTGTACTCTACAGGCCCTCTCCATAGCAGTTATCCACTTGTGGATATCATCCCCACTCTGGTAGGGAGGAACAACCTTGCTCAGGTTCCTATGGTCAGGAATATATTCTCTGCCTCTAGGGACACTGTTGCTGCCACCAGGGGGTTCTAACCCCTCTTTTCTAGAAGCTCTCTGGATCTCCAGGGCTTCCCTATCCAGTGCCAACTGCTTGGTTCTGAGGGCCACTCTGGCTTCCTCATACTGGAGCAGTTTGCACCTTCTCTCAGAGGAGGTCTCTCTTAAGGAAAAGTATGAGCTCCTCTGCTGGACAAATTCTCTGCCAGAGTGATAAGAGTGGTCAGATTCCCTGGAAGGGGATCTGTGCCTCTCCTCCTCTCTGTCAGTTCTCTTAGGGAGAATTCCTCTGTCCTTTTCAGGCCCCTTGGAGCCTGGCCCTTCAATCACAGAGTCTTGGTCATTCTGATTTTCATCATCTGACCCAGATACTATGACTGACCCACCCACTGATTCAAACCCTTTAGCTCCTAGAGCCAATCTAAGGTCATCTGCTGTCAGCAGATCTATCAGGTGGAGTGTTGAGGGACTCTGTCCTAGTCTCAGGTGTCTGTCAACACACATGGCTCTCAAGTCAGAGAAAGCCATGTCCTTATACTGAGGCTGAGTGGATCCACTGGGTCCACCCTTTAAGGACATTCTAGTGTTGTGCAGTGTTGTACTACCTACACTAGTTTGTGGCCTACTGATCCTAGCTTGAGCTGTGGAAAGGGTGTGCTATCCCTTGGCACACAGCTCTAAGTTCAGTAGAACTTATTGATACTAAGCTTGACTTTATATGTACCTTGAGTACCTATAATGGTTTTCAGTTAGTAATTCAAATAGAGATTTTCTGGTAAAACAATGGCAAGCTGGAATCCCACACGCTGCCCACCAATGTGAGAAGTTGGCCTGGTATATGCTGTTCACTAATTAAAGTGGACACCTTGCACCAGGGCAAATCGACTCTTATGGTAGATAGGTTTAAGACAACCTTTTAAAGAAAGCTATCCTAGTGGTAGCTGTGGAGAGCAGCCTTCAGGCTAAGTCTCGGAGGAATGTAAAGCAGCTTGTTTTACCATATAATCTCTTGAATCACCAAATGAAAAGACACCACACAGGTATATATATCAAATATATATGTATTTATTTCTAAATAACTCTCTACTAATCTCTTTATGAGATTAGAAGACAAACATATGCACAAATCAACGTTTCACAATAAGTTAAGCACAAAATATGGCTGGGGCCCTAGGGGCGTACCAGACCATATACTAAGTAAGAGACTTAGAAACAACGACTTGCAGGGAGACAAGGCCTAGGGCCTTCAGAAGTGCTGGGGCCTCACGAAACCACCCAAGGCAGGTAAGTAAAGGACCCACGGGGGACGCGTGCAGTGTGGATACACAGGCGCGGATCGCCGTTAACTTCAATGGGGCAAGTCGCGGTTGGAAATAAAGAGTTTTAGGATACTTCGGGAGAACCTACAAGCAAGTCACTTACAGGGTAAGTAGTTCTAGGGCCCACACCCACAGGAGCACCGTAGTGCTGGAGTTACCTCACCCAGGGAAGCCGGGTGCACAGGTGTCCTTTGGTGTCGGGTCGCGGCGTCGTTTTCAATGGCGAACAAAGAAGACTTGCTGCTTGCGGGAGCTGAAGAAGTGTCCGGTGGAATCCAAGCCTGGATTCTGAAGAAGGATGACCTGAAAGCAGAGGGGACAGTGTTCAAAGTCACTTGGCAGTGACCCGGGGCAAGGAAGATGGATGCCCACCGTCGTCGGTTGATTCAGGTCGGTTGCGGGTGCCTTGACTCTTCAGCCACGTGGTCCAGGAGGTGTCGACGACGACCAGGAGCTGGATTCGGTGTGTCCCTCGACGTCTGCAGCTGACTGCGGTGTCGGCAACTCGATTGGAGCCAACAAGCCTTGGCAGCAGCAAGTCTCGGGGAGATGAAGAAAAGTCGATGGCGCAGACCAGCAAGGTCTGAGGGACTCACCCAGCGAGGGTAAGTCAGGGCAGGCCTGGAGCAACCAGGGGAGCCCTTTGGTTTCTTTAAGAAGTCTTCTGGGGACCCACAAGCCAGCGGGCAAGGGATCGCGAAGACACCTCGGGCGGAATCACTCAACAGGGGCCCACGGTCACTCGGGACGGTGTAGGCCTCTGATCTTCGGAGGGATTCCTGCTGGAGGTCGGGACCACACGTGGTCCAAAGCACAAGTTCGTAGAACGTTGTGAAGGGGTTGCACTCGACAATAGTGCACGGTACCCAGGGGTCGCGGTTCCTCGTTACTCGTGGGGTCCACTTGCCTCAGCTTCGCTGGGGACTCACGATGGCCTGGGAGAGGTCAGGAAATCCACTTCTTGGGCTGCAGGGACTTCGGACTCCGGCGGGAGCGGCGTAGTTTGCGACCGTCGTTGTCGTTTTTGGTGCCTGCCAAGCAGGGGAGTCACTCCTTGACTCCAAGGGAGATTCTTCTGTCTTCCAAAGGTAGTGGAACGTCGAAGGGCCAGGATTCTTCTGTAGAGCGTCGTCCAGGGGTTATCTGCTTTGCAATGGCAAGGTTCCCCCTCTTATACTAAAAAGAGGGGATGGACTAGCTCTATGACCCCACCTATGGGAGGGTCAAGGGAGGGGGTGGCTACACCCACTTCCCTTTGTCCAGTTTCGCGCCAGAGCAGGGGCAGGTAGCCCCTGAGCTGGTTTGAACTGGCATATGCACAGAGGAGCCTTCTGCTCCCCCAGTGCAGGACTTCAAAGCACTCTAAGAGTGCACCCACCCAGCCCCAATACACTAAACCCTGTCTGGAAGGTGGTTACACCTCCCTGTGACAGGATGCCTATTGTTGGGCTTCCTCCACTGCGAGTTTCGGTCATCAGCAGGAGGGCAGCCCAGTGTCTGTGACTGGTGGCATCCATTTTGTGATGCCAGGGCTCTTTAGGATTCTACCGCGTTTCCACAGCAGGTACATGTCTTATCCCTCTAGAAGGGTGGAATGCTACCCCCGCCGCCAAGATTGGCGGGGGGTAGTATTCCAAGATGTTTGACACCAAACACGACATGTTTTGATGCAGCCATTCCAAAGTTAGCATTTACCGCGAGGATATAATGCACTTAAATAGTATATGGTTTAACCGCATCCACAAACAGCACCAGAGAATAGACTCTGAGAGCTGCAGAGGGGCCCTGCTCAGGCAGAGGCACCCCCTCACATAGAAGCCAAGCACCCTGCCCTCAGGATTGATAGGGCCTGCCTTAGGGGTGACTGATAGGTTTATATGTGTGTGCAGGAGAGATATAGGAAACCTATATCTCAGTGAGGGGTGCTAGCACCACCTCACCCAGGCTGCAGTAGCAGGCCTGTGGTGTCAGATTTAGACTGCTTCCCAGGGGTGGCATAACACATGCTGCAGCCCCTGGTAGGCCTGTGAAGTACCTATGCCCTTGGCACCTAAGGTACCATATACTAGGGACTCATAAGGCACCACAGTATCCAATCACTAGTGCACCTAGAGTGCACTCCATGTCGTTTAGAGAGAACAGAGAGGCTGGGGCCCTGATTGGCAGGGACCCAGCCAGACTATAGCCAGAAACCAGTGCTAACATCAGAAAAAAAGTGGGGGCAACATAAGAGGCAGATCCTACTCTCCTACACAACCCCCCCCAAACGTAGGGACACTAAACTAACCTTGACCAGTTGAGTCTTCGTGTTCAAAGTGGAAATACCTTGAGAGTCCATCTGCATTGGCATGTTGGGTCCCAGGCCTATGTTCCACTGTATAGTCCATCCCCTGTAGGGAAATGGACCACCTCAAAAGTTTTGGGTTTTCACCTTTCATCTGCTTTAGCCATAGGAGGGGCTTGTGGTCAGTCTGAACTATGAAGTGAGTACCAAACAAGTATGGCCTCAGCTTCTTCAGGGCCCATACCACAGCAAAGGCCTCCCTCTCTATAGCTGACCAACGTTTCTCTCTAGGGGTCAGCCTTCTGCTAATAAAAGCTACTGGCTGGTCTTGACCTTCATCATTCAGTTGAGACAGTACAGCTCCCACACCCAGCTCAGAAGCATCTGTTTGGACAATGAACTTTTTGGTGTAGTCTGGACTCTGTAAGATGGGGGCAGTGCACATGGCCTGCTTTAGGTCTTCAAATGCCTTTTGACAGCTAGCTGTCCACTGAACCTTTTTTGGCATTTTCTTAGAGGTAAGATCATTCAAGGGGGTCACTATAGATCCATATCCCTTGACAAACCTCCTATAGTACCCAGTCAGGCCTAAGAAGGCTCTCACCTGTGTCTGGGTGGTTGGAGCAACCCATTCCAGTATGGTTTGGATTTTGCTCTGCAAAGGCTGAACCTGGCCTCCACCTACAAGGTGGCCCAGGTACACAACCTGACTCTGCCCTATCTGGCACTTGGTGGCCTTGATAGTGAGGCCTGCTTTCTGCAGGGCCTCCAAAACATTTCTGAGGTGGACCAGGTGATCCTGCCAGGAGGAACTAAAGACAGCAATATCATCTAGATAAGCTGAGCAATAAGTTTCCATCCCTGCCAGAACTTTATTCACCAACCTCTGAAAAGTGGCAGGTGCATTTTTCAATCCAAAGGGCATCACCACAAAGTGGTAGTGCCCACCAGGGGTCGAAAATGCTGTTTTGGCTTTTGCATCATCAGCTAATCTGATTTGCCAGTAGCCAGCTGTTAGGTCAAATGTGCTTAGATACTTGGCTGAGGCCAAAGTATCAATCAGCTCATCTGCCCTTGGTATGGGATAGGCATCAGTCCTAGTGACTGCATTGAGGCCTCTGTAGTCTACACAAAACCTCATTTCTTTCTTACCACCCTGGGTATGAGGCTTGGGTACCAGGACTACTGGGCTAGCCCAAGGGCTATCTGAAGGCTCAATCACGCCTAACTCCAACATTTTCTGGACTTCAGTCCTGATACAGTCCCTGACATGGTCAGGTTGCCTGTAGATTTTATTCTTGACAGGCAGACTGTCCCCAGTGTCCACCTCATGGGTGCACCAGGTAGTCTGACTAGGGGTCAGGCTAAACATATGTCTAAACTGTTGCAGAACTTGTCTGCACTCAGTTTGCTGATGGTCAGTGAGGCTGCTTGCCAAAGCAACACCATCTACTGACCCATCATCAGGGTTCTGAGAGAGCAGGTCAGGGAGAGGGTCACTCTCCTCCTCCTGGTCCTCATCAGTTGCCATGAGCAAGCCCATGTCAGCCCTGTCAACATATGGCTTTAATCTGTTGACATGAAGCACCCTTAGGGGGCTCCTGGGAGTTCCAAGATTCACCAGATAGGTGACTTCTCCCTTCTGTTCAACTATTGTATGGGGGCCACTCCATTTGTCCTGGAGGGCTGCTGGGGCCACAGGCTCCAACACCCACACTTTCTGTCCTGGCTGGTATACAGTCAGCACAGCCTTTGGTCATGCCAAGCTTTTTGCAATTCTTGGCTGGCCTCCAGGTTTTTGGTTGCCTTTTTCATGTACTCTGCCATCCGGGAGCGGAGACCAAGTACATAGTCCATCACATCTTGTTTGGGGGGCTTGAGAGGTAACTCCCAGCCCTCTTTTACCAAACATAGTGGACCTCTCACAGGATGCCCAAACAGAAGCTCAAATGGGCTGTAGCCAACCCCCTTCTGTGGAACCTCTCTGTATGCAAACAAAAGGCAAGGAAGAAGAAGGTCCCATTTCCGCCTAAGCTTCTCTGGGAGTCCCTTAATCATTCCTTTCAAGGTCTTGTTGAAGCGTTCAACTAAACCATTGCATTGTGGGTGATAGGGGGTGGTGAACTTATAAGTTACACCACACTCCTTCCACATTGCTTTCAGATATCCTGACATGAAGTTGGTACCTCTGTCAGAAATGACCTCCTTTGGAAAACCCACTCTGGAGAAAACTCCAATGAGGGCTCTTGCCACCACAGGTGCTGTGGTGGTCCTCAGGGGAATTGCCTCTGGGTACCTGGTGGCATGATCCACTACCACCAGGATAAATCTGTGCCCAGATGCAGTCTGAGGGTCAAGGGGACCAACAATGTCAATCCCTACCCTTTCAAAGGGTACCCCCACCACAGGTAGTGGTATCAGGGGGGCCTTTGTTGTGCCACCTGCCTTACCACTGGCTTGGCAAGTGACACAGGAGCGACAAAACTCCTTTGTGTCCTCTGACATATGTGGCCAATGAAAATGTGGAACAAGCCTGTCCCAGGTCTTGTTTTGGCCCAAGTGTCCTGCCAAAGGGATATCATGTGCTAAGGTCAAGAGGAACCCCTAAACTTCTGAGGTATTACCAACCTCCTGGTGGCTCCAGGGGCTGGGTCTCTACCCTCAGAATATAGGAGTCCCTCATCCCAATAAACTTTATGGGACCCACTAGCACTCCCAGCAGCCTCAGCAGCAGCCTGCTGTCTGAGGGGTTCAAGAGAGGGGCAGCACTGTTGCTCCTTGCTCAGATCTTCCCTGGAAGGGCCCCCTGCCCCCAAGAACTCAACCTGGTCAGGTTCAAGTCCCTCTGGGGCAGTTCCTTCTTCAGGTTCTGCTTCACCTCCCTCTGGAAGTGAATCCTTGATCTGAGACAGAGGGGAAGGCACTGCCTTAACCCTACTGCTCCTCCTCTTGGGAAGCATCTGGTCCATTGTTCCAGGATCCAGAGCTGGTTCAGTGTCATGCATTCTTGCTTGTGACCTGGTCACAGCAAATACCTCTGCAGGGATGCCCAACATCTCAGCATGAGTCCATAACTCTACTTCAGACCAGGCTGAAGTCTCTAGATCATTGCCCAATAGACATTCTACAGGGAGGTCTGCACTGACTACAACCTTCTTGAGGCCAGTTACCCCTCCCCAGGAGAAATTCACAACTGCCAGACTATGGTTGGTCTGGACATTGCTTGCATTGGTCACCTGGTACATTTCACCCAGGATGATCTGTCCAGGGTCCACTAGGTCCTCTGCCACCATGGTGACACTAGCACCTGTGTCCCTAAATGCCAAAGCCTGTTTGCCATTTATCAAAGGCTGCTGTTTGTACTTGCCCAGATTACTGGGGCTTACTAGGAAGGACATATCAATGTTTCCCTCACAAATCAGCATTGCCTGAGTGGTCACTCTGACTAGGTCAGAATCCACTTCAGAACCCAGGGTCAACCCTACTACACCCTTATTCTGAGTACCACCTCCACCAGTAGCTGAGCTAGGGGGCACAGTTGCCTTAGGGGCAGGAGTGGTGGTGGTTTGGTCTTTGGACTTGGTACAATCAGAAGTCCAGTGCCCTTTCTGTTTACAGAATTTGCACCAGGGCTTCTTTTGGCCTTTTCCCTTGTTGGACTGTGACTCCCCACCAGATGCAGATTTTTGGGGCCCTTGTGAAGACTTCTGGTCTTTTGACTTATCCCCACCTTTCTCAGAGCCTTTAGGATCTTGCTTCTTAGTGTCACCCCCTTGGTTCTGGGTTTTCTGCCTCACCCTGGTTCTGACCCATTTGTCTGCCTTCTTTCCCAATTCTTGGGGAGAGGTCAGATCAGAGTCCACCAGGTACTGATGCAACAACTGGTTCTGGCAATTATTTAGGATCTGTTCTCTCATCATCAGATTATACAATCCCTTGAAATCAGTAACCCTACTGCCAACCAGCCAACCCTCTAGAGCCTTGGTTGCACAATCAACAAAGTCAGTCCAGTCCTGAGTCTGTGCCTTCTGGGTATCTCTGAACTTCAACCTGTACTGCTCAGTGGTTAAGCCAAACCCATCTATCAGTGCACTCTTCAGGACCTCATAATCATCAGCATCCTCCTCTCTAACAGTGAGGAGCTTGTCTCTTCCTTTATCTGAAAAGGAGAGCCACAAGATTGCTGCCCACTGCTTTTGGGGGACCTGCTGTACTCTACAGGCCCTCTCCATAGCAGTTATCCACTTGTGGATATCATCCCCACTCTGGTAGGGAGGAACAACCTTGCTCAGGTTCCTATGGTCAGGAATATATTCTCTGCCTCTAGGGACACTGTTGCTGCCACCAGGGGGTTCTAACCCCTCTTTTCTAGAAGCTCTCTGGATCTCCAGGGCTTCCCTATCCAGTGCCAACTGCTTGGTTCTGAGGGCCACTCTGGCTTCCTCATACTGGAGCAGTTTGCACCTTCTCTCAGAGGAGGTCTCTCTTAAGGAAAAGTATGAGCTCCTCTGCTGGACAAATTCTCTGCCAGAGTGATAAGAGTGGTCAGATTCCCTGGAAGGGGATCTGTGCCTCTCCTCCTCTCTGTCAGTTCTCTTAGGGAGAATTCCTCTGTCCTTTTCAGGCCCCTTGGAGCCTGGCCCTTCAATCACAGAGTCTTGGTCATTCTGATTTTCATCATCTGACCCAGATACTATGACTGACCCACCCACTGATTCAAACCCTTTAGCTCCTAGAGCCAATCTAAGGTCATCTGCTGTCAGCAGATCTATCAGGTGGAGTGTTGAGGGACTCTGTCCTAGTCCTCAGGTGTCTGTCAACACACATGGCTCTCAAGTCAGAGAAAGCCATGTCCTTATACTGAGGCTGAGTGGATCCACTGGGTCCACCCTTTAAGGACATTCTAGTGTTGTGCAGTGTTGTACTACCTACACTAGTTTGTGGCCTACTGATCCTAGCTTGAGCTGTGGAAAGGGTGTGCTATCCCTTGGCACACAGCTCTAAGTTCAGTAGAACTTATTGATACTAAGCTTGACTTTATATGTACCTTGAGTACCTATAATGGTTTTCAGTTAGTAATTCAAATAGAGATTTTCTGGTAAAACAATGGCAAGCTGGAATCCCACACGCTGCCCACCAATGTGAGAAGTTGGCCTGGTATATGCTGTTCACTAATTAAAGTGGACACCTTGCACCAGGGCAAATCGACTCTTATGGTAGATAGGTTTAAGACAACCTTTTAAAGAAAGCTATCCTAGTGGTAGCTGTGGAGAGCAGCCTTCAGGCTAAGTCTCGGAGGAATGTAAAGCAGCTTGTTTTACCATATAATCTCTTGAATCACCAAATGAAAAGACACCACACAGGTATATATATCAAATATATATGTATTTATTTCTAAATAACTCTCTACTAATCTCTTTATGAGATTAGAAGACAAACATATGCACAAATCAACGTTTCACAATAAGTTAAGCACAAAATATGGCTGGGGCCCTAGGGGCGTACCAGACCATATACTAAGTAAGAGACTTAGAAACAACGACTTGCAGGGAGACAAGGCCTAGGGCCTTCAGAAGTGCTGGGGCCTCACGAAACCACCCAAGGCAGGTAAGTAAAGGACCCACGGGGGACGCGTGCAGTGTGGATACACAGGCGCGGATCGCCGTTAACTTCAATGGGGCAAGTCGCGGTTGGAAATAAAGAGTTTTAGGATACTTCGGGAGAACCTACAAGCAAGTCACTTACAGGGTAAGTAGTTCTAGGGCCCACACCCACAGGAGCACCGTAGTGCTGGAGTTACCTCACCCAGGGAAGCCGGGTGCACAGGTGTCCTTTGGTGTCGGGTCGCGGCGTCGTTTTCAATGGCGAACAAAGAAGACTTGCTGCTTGCGGGAGCTGAAGAAGTGTCCGGTGGAATCCAAGCCTGGATTCTGAAGAAGGATGACCTGAAAGCAGAGGGGACAGTGTTCAAAGTCACTTGGCAGTGACCCGGGGCAAGGAAGATGGATGCCCACCGTCGTCGGTCGCTTCAGGTCGGTTGCGGGTGCCTTGACTCTTCAGCCACGTGGTCCAGGAGGCGTCGACGACGACCAGGAGCTGGATTCGGTGTGTCCCTCGACGTCTGCAGCTGACTGCGGTGTCGGCAACTCGATTGGAGCCAACAAGCCTTGGCAGCCGCAAGTCTCGGGGAGATGAAGAAAAGTCGATGGCGCAGACCAGCAAGGTCTGAGGAACTCACCCAGCGAGGGTAAGTCAGGGCAGGCCTGGAGCAACCAGGGGAGCCCTTTGGTTTCTTTAAGAAGTCTTCTGGGGACCCACAAGCCAGCGGGCAAGGGATCGCGAAGACACCTCGGGCGGAATCACTCAACAGGGGCCCACGGTCACTCGGGACGGTGTAGGCCTCTGATCTTCGGAGGGATTCCTGCTGGAGGTCGGGACCACACGTGGTCCAAAGCACAAGTTCGTAGAACGTTGTGAAGGGGTTGCACTCGACAATAGTGCACGGTACCCAGGGGTCGCGGTTCCTCGTTACTCGTGGGGTCCACTTGCCTCAGCTTCGCTGGGGACTCACGATGGCCTGGGAGAGGTCAGGAAATCCACTTCTTGGGCTGCAGGGACTTCGGACTCCGGCGGGAGCGGCGTAGTTTGCGACCGTCGTTGTCGTTTTTGGTGCCTGCCAAGCAGGGGAGTCACTCCTTGACTCCAAGGGAGATTCTTCTGTCTTCCAAAGGTAGTGGAACGTCGAAGGGCCAGGATTCTTCTGTAGAGCGTCGTCCAGGGGTTATCTGCTTTGCAATGGCAAGGTTCCCCCTCTTATACTAAAAAGAGGGGATGGACTAGCTCTATGACCCCACCTATGGGAGGGTCAAGGGAGGGGGTGGCTACACCCACTTCCCTTTGTCCAGTTTCGCGCCAGAGCAGGGGCAGGTAGCCCCTGAGCTGGTTTGAACTGGCATATGCACAGAGGAGCCTTCTGCTCCCCCAGTGCAGGACTTCAAAGCACTCTAAGAGTGCACCCACCCAGCCCCAATACACTAAACCCTGTCTGGAAGGTGGTTACACCTCCCTGTGACAGGATGCCTATTGTTGGGCTTCCTCCACTGCGAGTTTCGGTCATCAGCAGGAGGGCAGCCCAGTGTCTGTGACTGGTGGCATCCATTTTGTGATGCCAGGGCTCTTTAGGATTCTACCGCGTTTCCACAGCAGGTACATGTCTTATCCCTCTAGAAGGGTGGAATGCTACCCCCGCCGCCAAGATTGGCGGGGGGTAGTATTCCAAGATGTTTGACACCAAACACGACATGTTTTGATGCAGCCATTCCAAAGTTAGCATTTACCGCGAGGATATAATGCACTTAAATAGTATATGGTTTAACCGCATCCACAAACAGCACCAGAGAATAGACTCTGAGAGCTGCAGAGGGGCCCTGCTCAGGCAGAGGCACCCCCTCACATAGAAGCCAAGCACCCTGCCCTCAGGATTGATAGGGCCTGCCTTAGGGGTGACTGATAGGTTTATATGTGTGTGCAGGAGAGATATAGGAAACCTATATCTCAGTGAGGGGTGCTAGCACCACCTCACCCAGGCTGCAGTAGCAGGCCTGTGGTGTCAGATTTAGACTGCTTCCCAGGGGTGGCATAACACATGCTGCAGCCCCTGGTAGGCCTGTGAAGTACCTATGCCCTTGGCACCTAAGGTACCATATACTAGGGACTCATAAGGCACCACAGTATCCAATCACTAGTGCACCTAGAGTGCACTCCATGTCGTTTAGAGAGAACAGAGAGGCTGGGGCCCTGATTGGCAGGGACCCAGCCAGACTATAGCCAGAAACCAGTGCTAACATCAGAAAAAAAGTGGGGGCAACATAAGAGGCAGATCCTACTCTCCTACACAACCCCCCCCAAACGTAGGGACACTAAACTAACCTTGACCAGTTGAGTCTTCGTGTTCAAAGTGGAAATACCTTGAGAGTCCATCTGCATTGGCATGTTGGGTCCCAGGCCTATGTTCCACTGTATAGTCCATCCCCTGTAGGGAAATGGACCACCTCAAAAGTTTTGGGTTTTCACCTTTCATCTGCTTTAGCCATAGGAGGGGCTTGTGGTCAGTCTGAACTATGAAGTGAGTACCAAACAAGTATGGCCTCAGCTTCTTCAGGGCCCATACCACAGCAAAGGCCTCCCTCTCTATAGCTGACCAACGTTTCTCTCTAGGGGTCAGCCTTCTGCTAATAAAAGCTACTGGCTGGTCTTGACCTTCATCATTCAGTTGAGACAGTACAGCTCCCACACCCAGCTCAGAAGCATCTGTTTGGACAATGAACTTTTTGGTGTAGTCTGGACTCTGTAAGATGGGGGCAGTGCACATGGCCTGCTTTAGGTCTTCAAATGCCTTTTGACAGCTAGCTGTCCACTGAACCTTTTTTGGCATTTTCTTAGAGGTAAGATCATTCAAGGGGGTCACTATAGATCCATATCCCTTGACAAACCTCCTATAGTACCCAGTCAGGCCTAAGAAGGCTCTCACCTGTGTCTGGGTGGTTGGAGCAACCCATTCCAGTATGGTTTGGATTTTGCTCTGCAAAGGCTGAACCTGGCCTCCACCTACAAGGTGGCCCAGGTACACAACCTGACTCTGCCCTATCTGGCACTTGGTGGCCTTGATAGTGAGGCCTGCTTTCTGCAGGGCCTCCAAAACATTTCTGAGGTGGACCAGGTGATCCTGCCAGGAGGAACTAAAGACAGCAATATCATCTAGATAAGCTGAGCAATAAGTTTCCATCCCTGCCAGAACTTTATTCACCAACCTCTGAAAAGTGGCAGGTGCATTTTTCAATCCAAAGGGCATCACCACAAAGTGGTAGTGCCCACCAGGGGTCGAAAATGCTGTTTTGGCTTTTGCATCATCAGCTAATCTGATTTGCCAGTAGCCAGCTGTTAGGTCAAATGTGCTTAGATACTTGGCTGAGGCCAAAGTATCAATCAGCTCATCTGCCCTTGGTATGGGATAGGCATCAGTCCTAGTGACTGCATTGAGGCCTCTGTAGTCTACACAAAACCTCATTTCTTTCTTACCACCCTGGGTATGAGGCTTGGGTACCAGGACTACTGGGCTAGCCCAAGGGCTATCTGAAGGCTCAATCACGCCTAACTCCAACATTTTCTGGACTTCAGTCCTGATACAGTCCCTGACATGGTCAGGTTGCCTGTAGATTTTATTCTTGACAGGCAGACTGTCCCCAGTGTCCACCTCATGGGTGCACCAGGTAGTCTGACTAGGGGTCAGGCTAAACATATGTCTAAACTGTTGCAGAACTTGTCTGCACTCAGTTTGCTGATGGTCAGTGAGGCTGCTTGCCAAAGCAACACCATCTACTGACCCATCATCAGGGTTCTGAGAGAGCAGGTCAGGGAGAGGGTCACTCTCCTCCTCCTGGTCCTCATCAGTTGCCATGAGCAAGCCCATGTCAGCCCTGTCAACATATGGCTTTAATCTGTTGACATGAAGCACCCTTAGGGGGCTCCTGGGAGTTCCAAGATTCACCAGATAGGTGACTTCTCCCTTCTGTTCAACTATTGTATGGGGGCCACTCCACTTGTCCTGGAGGGCTGCTGGGGCCACAGGCTCCAACACCCACACTTTCTGTCCTGGCTGGTATACAGTCAGCACAGCCTTTGGTCATGCCAAGCTTTTTGCAATTCTTGGCTGGCCTCCAGGTTTTTGGTTGCCTTTTTCATGTACTCTGCCATCCGGGAGCGGAGACCAAGTACATAGTCCATCACATCTTGTTTGGGGGGCTTGAGAGGTAACTCCCAGCCCTCTTTTACCAAACATAGTGGACCTCTCACAGGATGCCCAAACAGAAGCTCAAATGGGCTGTAGCCAACCCCCTTCTGTGGAACCTCTCTGTATGCAAACAAAAGGCAAGGAAGAAGAAGGTCCCATTTCCGCCTAAGCTTCTCTGGGAGTCCCTTAATCATTCCTTTCAAGGTCTTGTTGAAGCGTTCAACTAAACCATTGCATTGTGGGTGATAGGGGGTGGTGAACTTATAAGTTACACCACACTCCTTCCACATTGCTTTCAGATATCCTGACATGAAGTTGGTACCTCTGTCAGAAATGACCTCCTTTGGAAAACCCACTCTGGAGAAAACTCCAATGAGGGCTCTTGCCACCACAGGTGCTGTGGTGGTCCTCAGGGGAATTGCCTCTGGGTACCTGGTGGCATGATCCACTACCACCAGGATAAATCTGTGCCCAGATGCAGTCTGAGGGTCAAGGGGACCAACAATGTCAATCCCTACCCTTTCAAAGGGTACCCCCACCACAGGTAGTGGTATCAGGGGGGCCTTTGTTGTGCCACCTGCCTTACCACTGGCTTGGCAAGTGACACAGGAGCGACAAAACTCCTTTGTGTCCTCTGACATATGTGGCCAATGAAAATGTGGAACAAGCCTGTCCCAGGTCTTGTTTTGGCCCAAGTGTCCTGCCAAAGGGATATCATGTGCTAAGGTCAAGAGGAACCCCCTAAACTTCTGAGGTATTACCAACCTCCTGGTGGCTCCAGGGGCTGGGTCTCTACCCTCAGAATATAGGAGTCCCTCATCCCAATAAACTTTATGGGACCCACTAGCACTCCCAGCAGCCTCAGCAGCAGCCTGCTGTCTGAGGGGTTCAAGAGAGGGGCAGCACTGTTGCTCCTTGCTCAGATCTTCCCTGGAAGGGCCCCCTGCCCCCAAGAACTCAACCTGGTCAGGTTCAAGTCCCTCTGGGGCAGTTCCTTCTTCAGGTTCTGCTTCACCTCCCTCTGGAAGTGAATCCTTGATCTGAGACAGAGGGGAAGGCACTGCCTTAACCCTACTGCTCCTCCTCTTGGGAAGCATCTGGTCCATTGTTCCAGGATCCAGAGCTGGTTCAGTGTCATGCATTCTTGCTTGTGACCTGGTCACAGCAAATACCTCTGCAGGGATGCCCAACATCTCAGCATGAGTCCATAACTCTACTTCAGACCAGGCTGAAGTCTCTAGATCATTGCCCAATAGACATTCTACAGGGAGGTCTGCACTGACTACAACCTTCTTGAGGCCAGTTACCCCTCCCCAGGAGAAATTCACAACTGCCAGACTATGGTTGGTCTGGACATTGCTTGCATTGGTCACCTGGTACATTTCACCCAGGATGATCTGTCCAGGGTCCACTAGGTCCTCTGCCACCATGGTGACACTAGCACCTGTGTCCCTAAATGCCAAAGCCTGTTTGCCATTTATCAAAGGCTGCTGTTTGTACTTGCCCAGATTACTGGGGCTTACTAGGAAGGACATATCAATGTTTCCCTCACAAATCAGCATTGCCTGAGTGGTCACTCTGACTAGGTCAGAATCCACTTCAGAACCCAGGGTCAACCCTACTACACCCTTATTCTGAGTACCACCTCCACCAGTAGCTGAGCTAGGGGGCACAGTTGCCTTAGGGGCAGGAGTGGTGGTGGTTTGGTCTTTGGACTTGGTACAATCAGAAGTCCAGTGCCCTTTCTGTTTACAGAATTTGCACCAGGGCTTCTTTTGGCCTTTTCCCTTGTTGGACTGTGACTCCCCACCAGATGCAGATTTTTGGGGCCCTTGTGAAGACTTCTGGTCTTTTGACTTATCCCCACCTTTCTCAGAGCCTTTAGGATCTTGCTTCTTAGTGTCACCCCCTTGGTTCTGGGTTTTCTGCCTCACCCTGGTTCTGACCCATTTGTCTGCCTTCTTTCCCAATTCTTGGGGAGAGGTCAGATCAGAGTCCACCAGGTACTGATGCAACAACTGGTTCTGGCAATTATTTAGGATCTGTTCTCTCATCATCAGATTATACAATCCCTTGAAATCAGTAACCCTACTGCCAACCAGCCAACCCTCTAGAGCCTTGGTTGCACAATCAACAAAGTCAGTCCAGTCCTGAGTCTGTGCCTTCTGGGTATCTCTGAACTTCAACCTGTACTGCTCAGTGGTTAAGCCAAACCCATCTATCAGTGCACTCTTCAGGACCTCATAATCATCAGCATCCTCCTCTCTAACAGTGAGGAGCTTGTCTCTTCCTTTATCTGAAAAGGAGAGCCACAAGATTGCTGCCCACTGCTTTTGGGGGACCTGCTGTACTCTACAGGCCCTCTCCATAGCAGTTATCCACTTGTGGATATCATCCCCACTCTGGTAGGGAGGAACAACCTTGCTCAGGTTCCTATGGTCAGGAATATATTCTCTGCCTCTAGGGACACTGTTGCTGCCACCAGGGGGTTCTAACCCCTCTTTTCTAGAAGCTCTCTGGATCTCCAGGGCTTCCCTATCCAGTGCCAACTGCTTGGTTCTGAGGGCCACTCTGGCTTCCTCATACTGGAGCAGTTTGCACCTTCTCTCAGAGGAGGTCTCTCTTAAGGAAAAGTATGAGCTCCTCTGCTGGACAAATTCTCTGCCAGAGTGATAAGAGTGGTCAGATTCCCTGGAAGGGGATCTGTGCCTCTCCTCCTCTCTGTCAGTTCTCTTAGGGAGAATTCCTCTGTCCTTTTCAGGCCCCTTGGAGCCTGGCCCTTCAATCACAGAGTCTTGGTCATTCTGATTTTCATCATCTGACCCAGATACTATGACTGACCCACCCACTGATTCAAACCCTTTAGCTCCTAGAGCCAATCTAAGGTCATCTGCTGTCAGCAGATCTATCAGGTGGAGTGTTGAGGGACTCTGTCCTAGTCTCAGGTGTCTGTCAACACACATGGCTCTCAAGTCAGAGAAAGCCATGTCCTTATACTGAGGCTGAGTGGATCCACTGGGTCCACCCTTTAAGGACATTCTAGTGTTGTGCAGTGTTGTACTACCTACACTAGTTTGTGGCCTACTGATCCTAGCTTGAGCTGTGGAAAGGGTGTGCTATCCCTTGGCACACAGCTCTAAGTTCAGTAGAACTTATTGATACTAAGCTTGACTTTATATGTACCTTGAGTACCTATAATGGTTTTCAGTTAGTAATTCAAATAGAGATTTTCTGGTAAAACAATGGCAAGCTGGAATCCCACACGCTGCCCACCAATGTGAGAAGTTGGCCTGGTATATGCTGTTCACTAATTAAAGTGGACACCTTGCACCAGGGCAAATCGACTCTTATGGTAGATAGGTTTAAGACAACCTTTTAAAGAAAGCTATCCTAGTGGTAGCTGTGGAGAGCAGCCTTCAGGCTAAGTCTCGGAGGAATGTAAAGCAGCTTGTTTTACCATATAATCTCTTGAATCACCAAATGAAAAGACACCACACAGGTATATATATCAAATATATATGTATTTATTTCTAAATAACTCTCTACTAATCTCTTTATGAGATTAGAAGACAAACATATGCACAAATCAACGTTTCACAATAAGTTAAGCACAAAATATGGCTGGGGCCCTAGGGGCGTACCAGACCATATACTAAGTAAGAGACTTAGGGACAACGACTTGCAGGGAGACAAGGCCTAGGGCCTTCAGAAGTGCTGGGGCCTCACGAAACCACCCAAGGCAGGTA
>CAWUFW010026338.1:0-34543 GCA_963921515.1 Calotriton arnoldi
TGGTTTTGCTAGGTAGTGAAGAGGGTCATGCTGGGGGTAGTGTTTTAGGGTTTAGGGTAGTGCAGTGGTGTTTGTGTAGTGTAGGGGGTCATGCTGGGGGTAGATTTAGGGTTTAGGGTAGTGCAGTGGTGTTTGGGTAGTGTAGGGAGTCGTGCTGGGGGAGTGTTTTAGGGTTTAGGGTAGTACAGTGGTGTTTGGGTAGTGTAGGGGGTCGTGCTGGGGTTAGTGTTTTAGGGTTTTAGGGTTTAGGGTAGTGCAGTGGTGTTTGGGTAGTGTAGGGGATACTGCTGGGGGTAGTGTTTTAGGGTTTAGGGTAGTGCAATGGTGTTTGGGTAGTGTAGGGGGTACTGCTGGGGGTAGTGTTTTAGTGTTTAGGGTAGTGCAGTGGTGTTTGGGTAGCGTAGGGGGTACTGCTGGGGGTAGTGTTTTATGGTTTAGGGTAGTGCAGTGGTGTTTGGGTAGTGTAGGGGTTCGTGCTGGGGGTAGTTTTTAGGGTTTAGGGTAGTGCAGTGGTGTTTGTGTAGTGTAGGAGGTCGTGTTTTAGGGTTTAGGGTAGTGCAGTGGTCTTTGGGTAGTGTAGGGAGTCGTGCGGGGGGTATTGTTTTAGAGTTTAGGGTAGTGCAGTGGTCTTTGGGTAGTGTAGGGGGTTGTGCGGGGGGTAGTGTTTTAGGGATTAGGGTAGTGCATTGGTATTTGGGTAGTGTAGGGGGTCATGCGGGGGGTAGTGTTTTAGGGTTTAGGGCAGTGCAGTGGTGTTTAGGTAGTGTAGGGGGTCGTGCTGGGGGAGTGTTTTAGGGTTTAGGGCAGTGCAGTGGTGTTCAGGTAGTGTAGGGGGTCGTGCTGGGGGAGTGTTTTAGGGTTTAGGGCAGTGCAGTCGTGTTCGGGTAGTGTAGGGGATCGTGCTGGGGGAGTATTTTAGGGTTTAGGGTAGTGCAGTGGTGTTCGGGTAGTGTAGGGGGTCATGCTGGGGGTAGTGTTCTAGGGTTTAGGGCAGTGCAGTGGTGTTCGGGCAGTGTAGGGGGTCGTGCTGGGGGTGGTGTTTTAGGGTTTAGGGCAGTGCAGTGGTGTTTGGGCAGTGTAGGGGGTCGTGCTGGGGGTGGTGTTTCAGGGTTTAGGGCAGTGCAGTGGTGTTCGGGCAGTGTAGGGGGTCGTGCAGGGGGTGGTGTTTCAGGGTTTAGGGCAGTGCAGTGGTGTTCGGGCAGTGTAGGGGGTCGTGCAGGGGTGGTGTTTCAGGGTTTAGGGCAGTGTTGTTCGGGCAGTGTAGGGGGTCATGCTGGGGGTGGTGTTTCAGGGTTTGGGGCAGTGCAGTGGTGTTCGAGCAGTAAAGGGGGTCATGCTGGGGGTGGTGTTTCAGGGTTTAGGGCAGTGCCGTGGTGTTCGGGCAGTGTAGGGGGCAGTGCAGGGGGTGGTGTTTCAGGGTTTAGGGCAGTGGTGTTCGGGCAGTGTAGGGGGTGGTGCAGGGGGTGGTGTTTCAGGGTTTAGGGCAGTGCAGTGTGTAGGAAGGTGGAATCTGACTATATGGTTGCCCCCACTTTTTTTTGGGTGTTTTGCTGGTTTATGACTTAGTTGGACTGGGATCCTGCTATTCAGGGCCCCAGTCTATCTGCTTTCTCTGTAAAAGGTTTCCATGTGCCTTAGGCACATCTCTGATTGGAATCTGGAGTGCCCTTATAAGTCCCTAGTATATGGTATACTATGTACCAAGGGCATAGGTACCTCAGAGGCCTACCAGGGGCTGCAGCATGTATTGTGCCACCCCTGGAAGGCCATCCAAACTGACACCACAGGTCTGCTACTGCAGCCTGGGTAAGGTGGTGCATGCACCCCTTACTGTGATATAGGTTACCTATATCACTAAATACATACACACATATAAACCTATAAGTCACTCCTAAGGCAGGCCTTATCAATGCTAAAGGCAGAGTGCATGGTTCCTATGTGAGAGGGTGCCCCTGCATGGTTCGGAGACCATCTCTGATGCTGTTTGTAGTGCAGCCTGACCATATACTCTTAAACGCATTATATCCTCGCGGTAAAATGCTAACTTTGGAATGGCTGCACCTAAACATGTCGTGTTTGGTGTCAAACATCTTGGAATACTACCCCCCCGCCAATCCTGGCGGCGGGGGTAGCATTCCACCCTTCTAGAGGGAAAGACATGTTAACTCTGACTAGTCCGGTAACTTCTTTCCAGAGCCCTGGCATCACAAAATGGATGCTGCTGCCACAGACACGAGTCTGGCCTCCTGCTGCTGGACGAAACTCCGGCAGGGGAGGCCTGGACAATAGGTTTCCTGTCCCAGGGAGGTGTGACCACCTCCCCAGACAGGATAATGTGTATTGGGGCTGGGCGGGAGCACTTTCGGGTGCTTTGAAGTCCTGCACTGGGGGCACATTTGGTGTCCCTGTGCATACCCCAGTTCAAACCGGATCAGGGGCTTGCAGCCCCTGCTTTGGCGCGAACTGGACAAAGGAAAGGGGTGTAGCCACCCCTCTGCCCTGACCCACCCATAGGTGGGGCCACAGAGTAGTCCAACCCCTATTTTTAGAATAAAGGTAGGAACCCAGTCCTTAGGACTTTAGATTATACCTGGACGAAACTCTGAAACTGAATCCTGGACCTTCGACGCTCTACGACAAGATTAGAGGACTGAAGAATCTCCCTTGGGGTCAAGGAGTGACTCCCCTGCTTGGCAGGCACCAAAGAAGCATCTGTCCGGTTCGCATTTCTGAAGCTCCCGTCGGACGCCGAAGTCATCGCATCACCAGAGGTGGATTCTCACACTTCCCCGAGGCTACCCTGAGTCCCCAGCAAAGCTGAGGCCCGTGGCTATCGTGGGTGACTTGAGACCGTGACCCCTGGACACCGAGCACATTTGCAAGTGCATCCTCTTCTGGGTCTCCCAAGAAGTCGTGCTTTGGGCTCCCAGTAGCCCTAGCCTCCAGCACCACCTGCACCGAAGATCACTGGCCCCCACTCCACGAGTGTCCTGTAAGCCAGCCCCACGTGCGGCGTCACGAGGCTCCTTCGTGGTCGCTAGCCCGTTGGCTAGTAGCCCTTAACGAAGGCCAATCCTTTTCTTACTTGGCATCCTGGTTGCTCCAGGCCTGCCCTCACTTACCCTCGCTGGGTGAGTTCCACAGACCTTGCTGGTCTGCACCATCGACGATCTACATCTTCACCGAGACTTGCCGTTGCCAAGGCTTGTTGGGTCCAATCCGGTCGCCGACGCCTCAGCACTCGACAGACATCGTGTACCAGCCCGAATCCTGCTCCTGGTCGCCGACAACGCCTCCTGGACCTCGTGGCTCAAGAGTCAAGACGACCGTCAACGCACCTGAAGCACTCGATATCGGTGGGCATCTGTCCATCGCCTTCCTGGTCACTGGCTAGTGACCCAGACTCTGTCCCCTCTGCTTTCAGGTTCTTCAGAACTCCGATCCACTCTTGGATCCACCCGGACACTTTTCTCTTGGCCGCCAGCAGCACTTTGCAGCAGATCGCCATTCGAATCGACGACGAAACCCGACCCCGAAAGGCACCTATGCACCCGGCTTCCCTGGGTGAGGTAACACGAGTACTCCGGTGCTCCCGTGGGTAGAGACTCTTCAAAGTCCTAGATCTCAAAGGGTTTTGTCCTAGTCCTCTTTTAATTGTCCCTTTTCTCTATTTTCCCGATCCCGCCTTTCTCCATAGAAGTCAACGGCGTATCGCGGTTGTGTATTTACATTGCACGCGTCTCCCGTAGGTCCCCTGTGTCACTACCTTGGGTGGTTCCTTGTGGTCCAAGCACTTCTAGAGGCTCTAGGCCTAGTGTCTAGTTCAGTCGTGGTTCGCATACCACTTTATTGGTATATGGTTTGGTACGCCCCTAGGGCCCAAACGTGTATTTGTGCTATTACTGTGAATTAATAACTTATAACTTATGTACTTCGAACTCTAGCCTCATAAAGAGACTAGAGGGGTGTGTTTAGCAATAAATACATATATTTTGAATATATACCTGGTGTGGTGCTCTTTCATTTGGTCACTCAAGAGATTATAGACTGGTAAAACAAGCTGCTTTACATTCCTTCAAGACTTAGCCTGAAGGCTGCTCTCCATAGCTACCACTAGGATAGCTTTCAATAAGGTTGTCTTTAACCTATCTCCAATAAGGGGTTGTTTGGACTGGTGCAAGGTGGCCACTATAATTAGTGGACAGCATATACCAGGCCAACTTCTCACATTGGTGTGCAGCGTGTGGGATTCCAGCTTGCTATTGTTTTACCAGATAATCTCAATTGAATTGATCAACTGAAAACCACTAAAGGTACCTAAGGTACATATAATTTAAGCTAGAATACAGTAAGTTCTACTGAACTTAGAGTTGTGTGTTAAGGGATAGCACAACCCTTTCTACAACTCAAGAGAGTTTAGTAGGCCACACTAGAGTAGGTAGTGCATACACCACACCACACTAGTAATGTCTTTAAGGGCAGGATCCAAAGAATCCTTGCAGGAAGCCAGTGAGCTTCCACCCTCCAAGTATGATACACTCCCATTCTTGGAATTGAGAGCTTTATGTAACTTGAGAAAAATAAGGACAGGCCAAAGCCCCACCACCCAACACCTCAAGGAGTTGTTGGTGGCTTATGACCTTAGTAAGCCTGTAGGGACTGAAGGGGTAGGAGCTGAGGGTGGGGCAGAAGATGAGGAAGGGACCAGGGGTACCAATACCCCCAGCCCCCTCTGAAACTGGCCAGGAGGGTGACAATGACCCTGACCTGGAAAATCCAACCCCTCCTGGGGAAGAGGAAGAGGAGGATCAGAATGATGCACCCTTTGTCCCCCCAGGAAGGATTATGAGTGTGACCAGGAGGTCTAGGTCTCCTTCTCAGGAGTCCAACCACTCTGGCACCTCAATAGGGAGCTCTGTCTCATCTCATAGGAGGGAATCCTCTCATGAGAGAAGAAAGAGGCTGATTCAATATGAGGAAGCTCAGCTTGAACTCAGAAGGAAGCAAGTAGCCTTAGACAGGGAGTCCCTTGATCTCTTTAGAGAGAAAAGAAAGTTGGGACTAGAGTCCCATGGTGGCAGCCAGATCCCTAGAGATAGGGAAAGGTCTTATGACCATAGAAACCTAAACAAGATTGTCCCTCCCTACCAGAGTGGGGATGACATCCACAAATGGATAACTGCACTGGAGAGGGCCTGTAAAGTACAGAAGGTCCCTCAGGAGCAGTGGGCAGCAATCTCGTGGCTCTCCTTTGCTGACAAAGGTAGAGATAAGCTCCTCACTGTTAGAGAGGAGGATGCTGATAATTACAAGGTCTTGAAGAGTGCTGTTATTGATGGGTTTGGCCTAACCACTGAACAGTACAGGTTGAAGTTCAGAGACACCCAAAAAGCACAGACTCAAGACTGGGTAGACTTTGTAGATTGTGCTGCTAAGGCTCTGGAAGGGTGGATACATGGCAACAAAGTGCATGACTTTTTAGGATTGTACAATTTGATTATGAGGGAGCAGATCCTTAATAATTGTCAAAACCAGCTTTTGCACCAGTATCTGGTGGACTCTGATCTGACCTCTCCCCAAGAATTGGGAAAGAAGGCAGACAAATGGGTCAGAACCAGAGTAAAAACTAGAAATCAGGGTGGTGACCAGAAGAAAGATTCTACTAAGTCCCAAGAGAAAGGTGGGGATAAATCTAAGGATAAGTCCCCTACAGGGCCCCAAAATTCCTCTTCTGGGGGTGGGTCCCAAACTCCTTCCTCTCCTGAAAAGAAACCCTATTGCCATGTCTGTAAAAGCCTGGGCACTGGAAAACTGATCCCAGTTGCCCCAGGATTGGCAATAAAGAAAATGTTCCTCCCACAACTACTACCACCCCTCCTGGTACTACCAGTAGTAATCCTCCAGTTGGGAGTAGTGCACCCAAAAAGTTGGGTGCTTTTGCAAGAGGAACCGAGGTGGGCCCTAGTTTAGACAGGGACCCCTCAACAGACTCCTCTGACTGATGGTGGTATAGGATTTGCCACCTTTACCATGGGTCCCATAGCATTGGGCAGGTACAGATTGGAGCCAATAATTAATGGTCAGAAAGCTGTGGCCTTTAGGGACACAGGGGCTAGTGTCACCATGGTGGCAAGGAAACTAGTCCCCCCTCACCAGCTTTTACCTGAGTTTAAATACCAGGTGACCAACATTGATGGTGTCAGAACAGATCACCCCATGGCCATAGTCAATCTCAGCTGGGAGGGGGTCACAGGCCCAAAGAGAGTGGCAGTGTCCCCCACCTTACCTGTAGATTGCCTGATGGGCAATGATTTGGAAATTTCAGCCTGGGCTGAAGTTGAACACCAAACCCATCTTAGGATGTTGGGCGTCCCTGTAAAGGTTAGTGGGGCTGTGATGGCCACAGCCCCAGCCCAAGAATTTGGAGAGATGGAGCCTGAAAGAATGGCCCACTCTCCCCCAAAAGAGAGCACAAGGGTTGAAGAAAAGTCTTCTTCCCCCAGACAGTAGGTAAGGGTCAGCCTCCTCAGGGAACTGACCCTACCCCTAGTGAAGGAACTGCCACAGAGGTAGTCAGGCCTGGCCTGGCCACACCCCTGATGGCAGAGGACCCTTCCAAGGTGGTACCCAGTCTGGAGCAGGTAACCTGCCCCTCTCTACCCTGCCTCAGCCAGTCCAGGGCTGCAGAGGTCAGGGAGGTCAGTGGACCCCCAGGGCCCCCTGTCCAGAGGAACCCCCCATCAGCAGATTAGGGGCACCCAGTCTAGTAGCCCTAGCCAGGTGAAAACTCCTCTACACACTGAGGGATCCCCCATGCCTTTATGTAGGGACCTCCCCCAGAAGGACTCTGGTAGGCAAGGGCAAACCTGGGACCTGAAGGTTCCAAACCTGCCCTGTCCCTCCAGTAGTCCATCCAAAGGGACCCAACCCCCAGCTGTAGCCAGCCAAAGGTTGACCCTTAGAGCAAAGTGCAACTCAGTCATGGAAAGACAGGCATACATGGTGACCAGTGATCTGAGGAAGCTGAGGCCAACATTCCTAGGGCCTCACTTCCCTACTCAGCCACCTCACCAGCCTTGTACTTTACCTAAGCACACCACAGGTAGTGATTCCCCATGGTGGAGACCCTCTCATACCCTTAGGGTGAGGGATTGCTTAGTGGACCATAAGACAGGGGGCAACCATGCTAGTGCAGGTGCTTCCTTATATGACCACTTAGTCAATGAAGGCTCAACTGGCCAAGGTTAGCCTTATCTCCTTTCGTTTGGGGGGGTTATGTAGGAAGGTGGAATCTGACTATATGGTTGCCCCCACTTTTTTATGGTGTTTTGCTGGTTTATGACTTAGTTGGACTGGGATCCTGCTATTCAGGGCCCCAGTCTATCTGCTTTCTCTGTAAAAGGTTTCCATGTGCCTTAGGCACATCTCTGATTGGAATCTGGAGTGCCCTTATAAGTCCCTAGTATATGGTATACTATGTACCAAGGGCATAGGTACCTCAGAGGCCTACCAGGGGCTGCAGCATGTATTGTGCCACCCCTGGAAGGCCATCCAAACTGACACCACAGGTCTGCTACTGCAGCCTGGGTAAGGTGGTGCATGCACCCCTTACTGTGATATAGGTTACCTATATCACTAAATACATACACACATATAAACCTATAAGTCACTCCTAAGGCAGGCCTTATCAATCCTAAAGGCAGAGTGCATGGTTCCTATGTGAGAGGGTGCCCCTGCATGAGCAGGGCCCCTCTGCAGCGTTCGGAGACCATCTCTGATGCTGTTTGTAGTGCAGCCTGACCATATACTCTTAAACGCATTATATCCTCGCGGTAAAATGCTAACTTTGGAATGGCTGCACCTAAACATGTCGTGTTTGGTGTCAAACATCTTGGAATACTACCCCCCGCCAATCCTGGCGGCAGGGGTAGCATTCCACCCTTCTAGAGGGAAAGACATGTTAACTCTGACTAGTCCGGTAACTTCTTTCCAGAGCCCTGGCATCACAAAATGGATGCTGCTGCCACAGACACGAGTCTGGCCTCCTGCTGCTGGACGAAACTCCGGCAGGGGAGGCCTGGACAATAGGTTTCCTGTCCCAGGGAGGTGTGACCACCTCCCCAGACAGGATAATGTGTATTGGGGCTGGGCGGGAGCACTTTCGGGTGCTTTGAAGTCCTGCACTGGGGGCACATTTGGTGTCCCTGTGCATACCCCAGTTCAAACCGGATCAGGGGCTTGCAGCCCCTGCTTTGGCGCGAACTGGACAAAGGGAAAGGGGTGTAGCCACCCCTCTGCCCTGACCCACCCATAGGTGGGGCCACAGAGTAGTCCAACCCCTATTTTTAGAATAAAGGTAGGAACCCAGTCCTTAGGACTTTAGATTATACCTGGACGAAACTCTGAAACTGAATCCTGGACCTTCGACGCTCTACGACAAGATTAGAGGACTGAAGAATCTCCCTTGGGGTCAAGGAGTGACTCCCCTGCTTGGCAGGCACCAAAGAAGCATCTGTCCGGTTCGCATTTCTGAAGCTCCCGTCGGACGCCGAAGTCATCGCATCACCAGAGGTGGATTCTCACACTTCCCCGAGGCTACCCTGAGTCCCCAGCAAAGCTGAGGCCCGTGGCTATCGTGGGTGACTTGAGACCGTGACCCCTGGACACCGAGCACATTTGCAAGTGCATCCTCTTCTGGGTCTCCCAAGAAGTCGTGCTTTGGGCTCCGAGTAGCCCTAGCCTCCAGCACCACCTGCACCGAAGATCACTGGCCCCCACTCCACGAGTGTCCTGTAAGCCAGCTCCACGTGCGGCGTCACGAGGCTCCTTCGTGGTCGCTAGCCCGTTGGCTAGTAGCCCTTAACGAAGGCCAATCCTTTTCTTACTTGGCATCCTGGTTGCTCCAGGCCTGCCCTCACTTACCCTCGCTGGGTGAGTTCCACAGACCTTGCTGGTCTGCACCATCGACGATCTACATCTTCACCGAGACTTGCCGTTGCCAAGGCTTGTTGGGTCCAATCCGGTCGCCGACGCCTCAGCACTCGACAGACATCGTGTACCAGCTCGAATCCTGCTCCTGGTTGCCGACAACGCCTCCTGGACCTCGTGGCTCAAGAGTCAAGACGACCATCAACGTACCTGAAGCACTCGACATCGGTGGGCATCTGTCCATCGCCTTCCTGGTCACTGGCTAGTGACCCAGACTCTGTCCCCTCTGCTTTCAGGTTCTTCAGAACTCCGATCCACTCTTGGATCCACCCGGACACTTTTCTCTTGGCCGCCAGCAGCACTTTGCAGCAGATCGCCATTCGAATCGACGACGAAACCCGACCCCGAAAGGCACCTATGCACCCGGCTTCCCTGGGTGAGGTAACACGAGTACTCCGGTGCTCCCGTGGGTAGAGACTCTTCAAAGTCCTAGATCTCAAAGGGTTTTGTCCTAGTCCTCTTTTAATTGTCCCTTTTCTCTATTTTCCCGATCCCGCCTTTCTCCATAGAAGTCAACGGCGTATCGCGGTTGTGTATTTACATTGCACGCGTCTCCCGTAGGTCCCCTGTGTCACTACCTTGGGTGGTTCCTTGTGGTCCAAGCACTTCTAGAGGCTCTAGGCCTAGTGTCTAGTTCAGTCGTGGTTCGCATACCACTTTATTGGTATATGGTTTGGTACGCCCCTAGGGCCCAAACGTGTATTTGTGCTATTACTGTGAATTAATAACTTATAACTTATGTACTTCGAACTCTAGCCTCATAAAGAGACTAGAGGGGTGTGTTTAGCAATAAATACATATATTTTGAATATATACCTGGTGTGGTGCTCTTTCATTTGGTCACTCAAGAGATTATAGACTGGTAAAACAAGCTGCTTTACATTCCTTCAAGACTTAGCCTGAAGGCTGCTCTCCATAGCTACCACTAGGATAGCTTTCAATAAGGTTGTCTTTAACCTATCTCCAATAAGGGGTTGTTTGGACTGGTGCAAGGTGGCCACTATAATTAGTGGACAGCATATACCAGGCCAACTTCTCACATTGGTGTGCAGCGTGTGGGATTCCAGCTTGCTATTGTTTTACCAGATAATCTCAATTGAATTGATCAACTGAAAACCACTAAAGGTACCTAAGGTACATATAATTTAAGCTAGAATACAGTAAGTTCTACTGAACTTAGAGTTGTGTGTTAAGGGATAGCACAACCCTTTCTACAACTCAAGAGAGTTTAGTAGGCCACACTAGAGTAGGTAGTGCATACACCACACCACACTAGTAATGTCTTTAAGGGCAGGATCCAAAGAATCCTTGCAGGAAGCCAGTGAGCTTCCACCCTCCAAGTATGATACACTCCCATTCTTGGAATTGAGAGCTTTATGTAACTTGAGAAAAATAAGGACAGGCCAAAGCCCCACCACCCAACACCTCAAGGAGTTGTTGGTGGCTTATGACCTTAGTAAGCCTGTAGGGACTGAAGGGGTAGGAGCTGAGGGTGGGGCAGAAGATGAGGAAGGGACCAGGGGTACCAATACCCCCAGCCCCCCTCTGAAACTGGCCAGGAGGGTGACAATGACCCTGACCTGGAAAATCCAACCCCTCCTGGGGAAGAGGAAGAGGAGGATCAGAATGATGCACCCTTTGTCCCCCAGGAAGGATTATGAGTGTGACCAGGAGGTCTAGGTCTCCTTCTCAGGAGTCCAACCACTCTGGCACCTCAATAGGGAGCTCTGTCTCATCTCATAGGAGGGAATCCTCTCATGAGAGAAGAAAGAGGCTGATTCAATATGAGGAAGCTCAGCTTGAACTCAGAAGGAAGCAAGTAGCCTTAGACAGGGAGTCCCTTGATCTCTTTAGAGAGAAAAGAAAGTTGGGACTAGAGTCCCATGGTGGCAGCCAGATCCCTAGAGATAGGGAAAGGTCTTATGACCATAGAAACCTAAACAAGATTGTCCCTCCCTACCAGAGTGGGGATGACATCCACAAATGGATAACTGCACTGGAGAGGGCCTGTAAAGTACAGAAGGTCCCTCAGGAGCAGTGGGCAGCAATCTCGTGGCTCTCCTTTGCTGACAAAGGTAGAGATAAGCTCCTCACTGTTAGAGAGGAGGATGCTGATAATTACAAGGTCTTGAAGAGTGCTGTTATTGATGGGTTTGGCCTAACCACTGAACAGTACAGGTTGAAGTTCAGAGACACCCAAAAAGCACAGACTCAAGACTGGGTAGACTTTGTAGATTGTGCTGCTAAGGCTCTGGAAGGGTGGATACATGGCAACAAAGTGCATGACTTTTTAGGATTGTACAATTTGATTATGAGGGAGCAGATCCTTAATAATTGTCAAAACCAGCTTTTGCACCAGTATCTGGTGGACTCTGATCTGACCTCTCCCCAAGAATTGGGAAAGAAGGCAGACAAATGGGTCAGAACCAGAGTAAAAACTAGAAATCAGGGTGGTGACCAGAAGAAAGATTCTACTAAGTCCCAAGAGAAAGGTGGGGATAAATCTAAGGATAAGTCCCCTACAGGGCCCCAAAATTCCTCTTCTGGGGTGGGTCCCAAACTCCTTCCTCTCCTGAAAAGAAACCCTATTGCCATGTCTGTAAAAAGCCTGGGCACTGGAAAACTGATCCCAGTTGCCCCAGGATTGGCAATAAAGAAAATGTTCCTCCCACAACTACTACCACCCCTCCTGGTACTACCAGTAGTAATCCTCCAGTTGGGAGTAGTGCACCCAAAAGTTGGGTGCTTTTGCAAGAGGAACCGAGGTGGGCCCTAGTTTAGACAGGGACCCCTCAACAGACTCCTCTGACTGATGGTGGTATAGGATTTGCCACCTTTACCATGGGTCCCATAGCATTGGGCAGGTACAGATTGGAGCCAATAATTAATGGTCAGAAAGCTGTGGCCTTTAGGGACACAGGGGCTAGTGTCACCATGGTGGCAAGGAAACTAGTCCCCCCTCACCAGCTTTTACCTGAGTTTAAATACCAGGTGACCAACATTGATGGTGTCAGAACAGATCACCCCATGGCCATAGTCAATCTCAGCTGGGAGGGGGTCACAGGCCCAAAGAGAGTGGCAGTGTCCCCCACCTTACCTGTAGATTGCCTGATGGGCAATGATTTGGAAATTTCAGCCTGGGCTGAAGTTGAACACCAAACCCATCTTAGGATGTTGGGCGTCCCTGTAAAGGTTAGTGGGGCTGTGATGGCCACAGCCCCAGCCCAAGAATTTGGAGAGATGGAGCCTGAAAGAATGGCCCACTCTCCCCCAAAAGAGAGCACAAGGGTTGAAGAAAAGTCTTCTTCCCCCAGACAGTAGGTAAGGGTCAGCCTCCTCAGGGAACTGACCCTACCCCTAGTGAAGGAACTGCCACAGAGGTAGTCAGGCCTGGCCTGGCCACACCCCTGATGGCAGAGGACCCTTCCAAGGTGGTACCCAGTCTGGAGCAGGTAACCTGCCCCTCTCTACCCTGCCTCAGCCAGTCCAGGGCTGCAGAGGTCAGGGAGGTCAGTGGACCCCCAGGGCCCCCTGTCCAGAGGAACCCCCCATCAGCAGATTAGGGGCACCCAGTCTAGTAGCCCTAGCCAGGTGAAAACTCCTCTACACACTGAGGGATCCCCCATGCCTTTATGTAGGGACCTCCCCAGAAGGACTCTGGTAGGCAAGGGCAAACCTGGGACCTGAAGGTTCCAAACCTGCCCTGTCCCTCCAGTAGTCCATCCAAAGGACCCAACCCCCAGCTGTAGCCAGCCAAAGGTTGACCCTTAGAGCAAAGTGCAACTCAGTCATGGAAAGACAGGCATACATGGTGACCAGTGATCTGAGGAAGCTGAGGCCAACATTCCTAGGGCCTCACTTCCCTACTCAGCCACCTCACCAGCCTTGTACTTTACCTAAGCACACCACAGGTAGTGATTCCCCATGGTGGAGACCCTCTCATACCCTTAGGGTGAGGGATTGCTTAGTGGACCATAAGACAGGGGGCAACCATGCTAGTGCAGGTGCTTCCTTATATGACCACTTAGTCAATGAAGGCTCAACTGGCCAAGGTTAGCCTTATCTCCTTTCGTTTGGGGGGTTATGTAGGAAGGTGGAATCTGACTATATGGTTGCCCCCACTTTTTTTATGGTGTTTTGCTGGTTTATGACTTAGTTGGACTGGGATCCTGCTATTCAGGGCCCCAGTCTATCTGCTTTCTCTGTAAAAAGGTTTCCATGTGCCTTAGGCACATCTCTGATTGGAATCTGGAGTGCCCTTATAAGTCCCTAGTATATGGTATACTATGTACCAAGGGCATAGGTACCTCAGAGGCCTACCAGGGGCTGCAGCATGTATTGTGCCACCCCTGGAAGGCCATCCAAACTGACACCACAGGTCTGCTACTGCAGCCTGGGTAAGGTGGTGCATGCACCCCTTACTGTGATATAGGTTACCTATATCACTAAATACATACACACATATAAACCTATAAGTCACTCCTAAGGCAGGCCTTATCAATCCTAAAGGCAGAGTGCATGGTTCCTATGTGAGAGGGTGCCCTGCATGAGCAGGGCCCCTCTGCAGCGTTCGGAGACCATCTCTGATGCTGTTTGTAGTGCAGCCTGACCATATACTCTTAAACGCATTATATCCTCGCGGTAAAATGCTAACTTTGGAATGGCTGCACCTAAACATGTCGTGTTTGGTGTCAAACATCTTGGAATACTACCCCCCGCCAATCCTGGCGGCAGGGGTAGCATTCCACCCTTCTAGAGGGAAAGACATGTTAACTCTGACTAGTCCGGTAACTTCTTTCCAGAGCCCTGGCATCACAAAATGGATGCTGCTGCCACAGACACGAGTCTGGCCTCCTGCTGCTGGACGAAACTCCGGCAGGGGAGGCCTGGACAATAGGTTTCCTGTCCCAGGGAGGTGTGACCACCTCCCCAGACAGGATAATGTGTATTGGGGCTGGGCGGGAGCACTTTCGGGTGCTTTGAAGTCCTGCACTGGGGGCACATTTGGTGTCCCTGTGCATACCCCAGTTCAAACCGGATCAGGGGCTTGCAGCCCCTGCTTTGGCGCGAACTGGACAAAGGGAAAGGGGTGTAGCCACCCCTCTGCCCTGACCCACCCATAGGTGGGGCCACAGAGTAGTCCAACCCCTATTTTTAGAATAAAGGTAGGAACCCAGTCCTTAGGACTTTAGATTATACCTGGACGAAACTCTGAAACTGAATCCTGGACCTTCGACGCTCTACGACAAGATTAGAGGACTGAAGAATCTCCCTTGGGGTCAAGGAGTGACTCCCTGCTTGGCAGGCACCAAAGAAGCATCTGTCCGGTTTGCATTTCTGAAGCTCCCGTCGGACGCCGAAGTCATCGCATCACCAGAGGTAGATTCTCAGACTTCCCCGAGGCTACCCTGAGACCCCAACAAAGCTGAGGCCCGTGGCTATCGTGGGTGACTTGAGACCGTGACCCCTGGACACCGAGCACATTTGCAAGTGCATCCTCTTCTGGGTCTTCCAAGAAGTCATGCTTTGGGCTCCGAGTAGCCCTAGCCTCCAGCACCACCTGCACCGAAGATCACTGGCCCCCACTCCACGAGTGTCCTGTAAGCCAGCTCCACGTGCGGCGTCACGAGGCTCCTTTGCGGTCGCTAGCCCGTTGGCTAGTAGCCCTTAACGAAGGCCAATCCTTTTTTACTTGGCATCCTGGTTGCTCCAGGCCTGCCCTCACTTACCCTCGCTGGGTGAGTTCCACAGACCTTGCTGGTCTGCACCATCGACGATCTACATCTTCACCGAGACTTGCCGTTGCCAAGGCTTGTTGGGTCCAATCCGGTCGCCGACGCCTCAGCACTCGACAGACATCGTGTACCAGCCCGAATCCTGCTCCTGGTCGCCGCAACGCCTCCTGGACCTCGTGGCTGAAGAGTCAAGACGACCGTCAACACACCTGAAGCACTCGACATCGGTGGGCATCTGTCCATCGCCTTCCTGGTCACTGGCTAGTGACCCAGACTCTGTCCCCTCTGCTTTCAGGTTCTTCAGAACTCCGATCCACTCTTGGATCCACCCGGCACTTTTCTCTTGGCCGCCAGCAGCACTTTGCAGCAGATCGCCATTCGAATCGACGACGAAACCCGACCCCGAAAGGCACCTATGCACCCGGCTTCCCTGGGTGAGGTAACACGAGTACTCCGGTGCTCCCGTGGGTAGAGACTCTTCAAAGTCCTAGATCTCAAAGGGTTTTGTCCTAGTCCTCTTTTAAGTGTCCCTTTTCTCTATTTTCCCGATCCCGACTTTCTCCATAGAAGTCAACGGCGTATCGCGGTTGTGTATTTACACTGCACGCGTCTCCCGTAGGTCCCCTGTGTCACTACCTTGGGTGGTTCCTTGTGGTCCAAGCACTTCTAGAGGCTCTAGGCCTAGTGTCTAGTTCAGTCGTGGTTCGCATACCACTTTATTGGTAAATGGTTTGGTACGCCCCTAGGGCCCAAACGTGTATTTGTGCTATTACTGTGAATTAATAACTTATAACTTATGTACTTGAACTCTAGCCTCATAAAGAGACTAGAGGGGTGTGTTTAGCAATAAATACATATATTTTGAATATATACCTGGTGTGGTGCTCTTTCATTTGGTCACTCAAGAGATTATAGACTGGTAAAACAAGCTGCTTTACATTGCTTCAAGACTTAGCCTGAAGGCTGCTCTCCATAGCTACCACTAGGATAGCTTTCAATAAGGTTGTCTTTAACCTATCTCCAATAAGGGGTTGTTTGGACTGGTGCAAGGTGGCCACTATAATTAGTGGACAGCATATACCAGGCCAACTTCTCACACAGTGGTCTTCGGGCAGTGTAAGGGGTCGTGCAGGGGGTGGTGTTTCAGGGTTTAGGGCAGTGCAGTGGTGTTCGGGCAGTGTAGGGGGCAGTGCAGGGGGTGGTGTTTCAGGGTTTAGGGCAGTACAGTGGTGTTCGGGCATTGTAGGGGGTGGTGCTGGGGCTGGTGTTTCAGGGTTTAGGGCAGTGCAGTGGTGTTCGGGCAGTGTAGGGGGTCGTGCTGGGGCTGGTGTTTCAGGGTTTAGGGCAGTGCAGTGGTGTCTGGGCAGTGTAGGGGGTCGTGCTGGGGCTGGTGTTTCAGGGTTTAGGGCAGTGCAGTGGTGTTCGGGCAGTGTAGGGGTCCTGCTGGGGCTGGTGTTTCAGGGTTTAGGGCAGTGCAGTGGTGTTCGGGCAGTGTAGGGGGTCTCGCTGGGGCTGGTGTTTCAGAGTCTAGGGCAATGCAGTGGTGTTCGGGCAGTGTAGGGGTCTTGCTGGGGCTGGTGTTTCAGGGTTTAGGGCAGTGCAGTGGTGTTCGGGCAGTGTAGGGGTCGTGCTGGGGGTGGTGTTTCAGGGTTTAGGGCAGTGCAGTGGTGTTCGGGCAGTGTAGGGGGTCGTGCTGGGGCTAGTGTTTCAGGGTTTAGGGCAGAGCAATGGTGCTCAGGCAGTGTAGGGGTTGTGCTGGGGGTGATGTTTCAGGGTTTAGGGCAGTGCAGTGGTGTTAGGGCAGTGTAGGGGGTCGTGCTGGGGGTGGTGTTTCAGGGCTTAGGGCAGTGCAGTGGTGTTCCGGCAGTGTAGGGGTTCGTGCAGGGGGTGGTGTTTCAGGGTTTAGTGCAGTGGTGTTCGGGCAGTGTAGGGGGTCGTGCTGGGGTGGTGTTTCAGGGTTTAGGGCAGTGCAGTGGTGTTCGGGCAGTGTAGGGTGTCGTGCTGAGGGGTGGTGTTTCAGGGTTTAGGGCAGTGCAGTAGTGTTTGGGCAGTGTAGGGGGTCGTGCAGGGGGTGGTGTTTCAGGGTTTAGGGCAGTGCAGTGGTGTTCGGCCAGTGTAGGTAGTCGTGCTGGGGGTGGTGTTTCAGGGTTTAGGGCAGTGCAGTGGTGTGCGGGCAGTGTACGGGGTTGTGCTGGGGCTAGTGTTTCAGGGTTTAGGGCAGTGCAGTGGTGTTCGGGCAGTGTAGGGGGTCGTGCTGGGGGTGGTGTTTCAGGGTTTAGGGCAGTGCAGTGGTGTTCGGGCAGTGTAGGGGGTCATGCTGGGGCTGGTGTTTCAGTGTTTAGGGCAGTGCAGTGGTGTTCGGGCAGTGTAGGGGTCGTGCTGGGGCTGGTGTTTCAGGGTTTTGGGCAGAGCAGTGGTGTTCGGGCAGTGTAGGGGGTCGTGCTGGGGGTGGTGTTTCAGGGTTTAGGGCAGTGCAGTGGTGTTCGGGCAGTGTAGGGGGTCTTGCTGGGGGTGGTGTTTCAGGGTTTAGGGCAGTGGTGTTCGGGCAGTGTAGGGGGTCTTGCTGGGGGTGATGTTTCAGGGTTTAGGGCAGTGCAGTGCTGTTCGGGCAGTGTAGGGGGTCTTGCTGGGGGTAGTGTTTCAGGGTTTAGGGCGGTGCAGTGGTGTTCGTGCAGTATAGGGGGTCGTGCAGGGGTGGTGTTTCAGGGTTTAGGGCAGTGCAGTGGTGTTCGGGCAGTGTAGGGGGTCATGCTGGGGCTGGTGTTTCAGGGTTTAGGGCAGTGCAGTGGTGTTCGGGCAGTGTAGGGGGTCTTGCTGGGGGTGGTGTTTCAGGGTTTAGGGCAGTGGTGTTCGGGCAGTGTAGGGGGTCTTGCTGGGGGTGATGTTTCAGGGTTTAGGGCAGTGCAGTGGTGTTCGGGCAGTGTAGGGGGTCTTGCTGGGGGTAGTGTTTCAGGGTTTAGGGCAGTGCAGTGGTGTTCGTGCAGTATAGGGGGTCGTGCTGGGGATGGTGTTTCTGGGTTTAGGGCAGTGCAGTAGTGTTCGAGCAGTGTAGGGGGTTGTGCAGGGGGTGGTGTTTCAGGGTTTAGGGCAGTGCAGTGGTGTTCGGGCAGTGTAGGGGGTCGCTCTGGGGGTGGTGTTTCAGGGTTTAGGGCAGTGCAGTGGTGTTCGGGCAGTGTAGGGGGTCATGCACGGGGTGGTGTTTCAGGGTTTAGGGCAGTGCAGTGGTGTTCGGGCAGTGTAGGGTGTTGTGCTGGGGCTGGTGTTTCAGGGTTCAGGGCAGTGCAGTGGTGTTCAGGCAGTGTAGGGGGTCGTGCTGAGGCTGGTGCTTCACGGTTTAGGGCAGTGCAGTGGTGTTTGGGCAGTGTAGGGGGTCGTGCTGGGGCTGGTGTTTCAGGGTTTAGGGCAGTGCAGTGGTGTTCGGGCAGTGTAGGCGGTCGTGCTGGGGCTGGTGTTTCAGGGTTTAGGGCAGTGCAGTGGTGTTCGGGCAGTGTAGGGGGTCGTGCTGGGGCTGGTGTTTCAGGGTTTAGGGCAGTGCAGTGGTGCTCGGGCAGTGTAGGGGGTCGTGCTGGGGGTGATGTTTCAGGGTTTAGGGTAGTGCAGTGGTGTTCGGGCAGTGTAGGGGGTCGTGCAGGGGCTGGTGTTTCAAGGTTTAGGGCAGTGCAGTGGTGTTTGGGCAGTGTAGGGGGTCGTGCTGGGGCTGGTGTTTCAGGGTTTAGGGCAGTGCAGTGGTGTTCGGGCAGTGTAGGCGGTCGTGCTGGGGCTGGTGTTTCAGGGTTTAGGGCAGTGCAGTGGTGTTTGGGCAGTGTAGGGGGTCGTGCTGGGGCTGGTGTTTCAGGGTTTAGGGCAGTGCAGTGGTGCTCGGGCAGTGTAGGGGGTCGTGCTGGGGGTGATGTTTCAGGGTTTAGGGTAGTGCAGTGGTGTTCGGGCAGTGTAGGGGGTCGTGCTGGGGCTGGTGTTTTAGGGTTTTGGGCAGAGCAGTGGTGTTCGGGCAGTGTAGGCGGTCATGCAGGGGCTGGTGTTTCAGGGTTTAGGGCAGTGCAGTGGTGTTCGGGCAGTGTAGGGGGTCGTGCTGGGGGTAGTGTTTTAGGGTGTAGGGCAGTGCAGTGGTGTTCGGGCAGTGTAGGGGGTCGTGCTGGGGGTGGTGTTTCAGGGTTTAGGTCAGTGGTGTTCGGGCAGTGTAGGGGGTCTTGCTGGGGGTGATGTTTCAGGGTTTAGGGCAGTGCAGTGGTGTTCGGGCAGTGTAGGGGGTCTTGCTGGGGGTAGTGTTTCAGGGTTTAGGGCAGTGCAGTGGTGTTCGGGCAGTGTAGGGGGTCATGCTGGGGGTGGTGTTTCAGGGTTTAGGGCAGTGCAGTGGTGTTCGGGCAGTGTAGGGGGTCGTGAAGGGGTGGTGTTTCAGGGTTTAGGGCAGTGCAGTGGTGTTCGGGCAGTGTAGGGGGTCGTGCTAGGGGTGGTGTTTCAGGGTTTAGGGCAGTGCAGTGGTGTTCGGGCAGTGTAGGGGGTCATGCAGGGGCTGGTGTTTCAGGGTTTAGGGCAGTGCAGTGGTGTTCGGGCAGTGTAGGGGTCGTGCTGGGGGTAGTGTTTTAGGGTTTAGGGTAGTGCAGTGGTGCTTGTGTAGTGTAGGGGGTTGTGCTGGGGGTAGTGTTTTAGGATTTAGGTTAGTGCAGTGGTGTTTGGGGAGTGCAGGGGGTCGTGCTGCGGGTAGTGTTTTAGGGTTTAGGGTAGTGCAGTGGTGTTTGTGTAGTGTAGGGGGTCGTGCTGGGGGTAGTGTTTTAGGGTTTAGGGTAGTGCAGTGGTGCTTGTGTAGTGTAGGGGTCGTGCTGGGGGTAGTGTTTTAGGGTTTAGGGTAGTGCAGTGGTGTTTGTGTAGTGTAGGGGTCATGTTTTAGGGTAGTGCAGTGGTGTTTGGGTAGTGTAGGGGGTCATGCTGGTGGTAGTGTTTTAGGATTTAGGTTAGTGCAGTGGTGTTTGGGTAGTGTAGGGGGTCGTGCTGGGGGTAGTGTTTTAGGGTTTAGGATATTGCAGTGGTGCTTGTGTAGTGTAGGGGGTCGTGCTGGGGGTAGTGTTTTAGGGTTTAAGGTAGTGCAGTGGTGTTTTTGTAGTGTAGGGGGTCATGTTTTAAGATGCAATGCTCCAATACCTGACCAATCTGCACTACATAAAACTGCAAAAAAACTAAAAATAAAAAGTGTTTTGCACACTTTTGTCATTGGGCTATATGTGGGCTACATCTGGGTAATATTTGTGCTACATTTGGGTTCTTTTTCACTGATGGCCATCTTGGAAGACTTCTTTGTTATGAAGTTTCCTAATTTCCTCATTTACTGCAGTCTCCTCAGTAGGAAATGCTTTCAGTTTTTTACTTTGATTCCATCAAGAAGGCATTCAGATGTGTCTCACATCTGCCATAAATTCAGAATGTTAGCACTCTAGTTGCTCATTAGATCACTGGAGTAAAGCTACTGCTCACCAGGGAGTTAACTGGTAGTCTGCTGCTGGTATTGAAAGTGATTGTTTCAGTCTGCATGTCAGAATTTTCTAATAAAATAGAAGAGGATTTGAGATCTCACTTAAAACATGCCCTAATTTTTCTTTCTGCAGCACTAACCATAATTTCTATTTCAAAAAGAACCCCTCATTTTGTTCCTTTTTAAATTAAATGTTTTAAGTGTTACCGGTTTATTCCAATCAAGATGGCTTCAGGTGTGCCATACTTTTGTCATAAGTAAGGCTGTTAGCGCTCTAGTTGTTCTTTAGAACACTCTGGGAAGCTGCAGTAGAACACAAAGGCATCAACTGGCAGGCTGCTCCTGTTGAAATATAACAGGAAGATATTTGAGATCACACTTGAAATATGTCCTAATTTTTCTTTCTACAGCACTAACCATAATTTCTATGACAAAATGAACCCCATCATTTTGTTCCTTTTTAAATTAAATGTTTTAAGTGTTACCAGTTTATTCCAATCAAGATGACTTCAGGTGTGCCATACTTTTGTCATAAGTAAGTCTGTTAGCGCTCTAGTTGTTCTTTAGAACACTCTGGGAAGCTGCAGTAGAACACAAAGGCATCAACTGGCAGGCTGCTCCTGTTGAAATATAACAGGAAGATATTTGAGATCACACTTGAAACATGTCCTAATTTTTCTTTCTACAGCACTAACCATAATTTCTATGACAAAATGAACCCCATCATTTTGTTCCTTTTTAAATTAAATGTTTTAAGTGTTACCAGTTTATTCCAATCAAGATGGCTTCAGGTGTGCCATACTTTTGTCATAAGTAAGGCTGTTAGCACTCTAGTTGTTCTTTAGAACACTCTGGGAAGCTGCAGTAGAACACAAAGGAATCAACTGACAGTCTCTGCCCTTGTTGGATGTACATGTTTTACTGAGAATGTCAGACTTCATTCTCACATGAGTGAGAAAGATAATGTGAATTTACAGAAAATATGCTCTCATTTTAGCTTCTGGAGCACCTTCCAAACCTCCATGGGACAATCATGAGAAAATAGTGTTCTCTCAAACATGATTCATGATATCCCAGCAGAAGGTTTTTCACATGGTAAAATCACCTTAGAATACACCACAATTCCTAAAATTAGTATGGTACCATCAACAAATAAATTCTAATGTAACTAAAGCCTGTTATCACCCTTTATAGTTCTCCTTTTGGTGACCCTCAAAATCTTCTATTCACTACAATGCATTTCAATGAGGTACTATCATTTATATTGGTCCCAAGATGGCTGCCAGCAATTCCAGGATGAAGTGCTGACAGCCAATCAGATCTCACGATGACATGTGTGGTTAGGCTCCGCCCAGATATATATGTGACTTTACTTTTGATTTTCTCAGGAACTACTGAACGGATTTACACCATTTAAGCAAAAGGCACGACACTGAACCAAGGGCTACCTCTTTGCCAAATTTGGTGTAATTCCGTTCAGCAGTTCGGGCTGTAGCTGCGACTAAAGGTTCCTATGGAAAAATGAATGGGGAAAACGCGTTTTGGGACCCCCTATTTTCTCGGCCCCCGCTTGACGTATCACCCCGAGCCTTTCAGGATAGGAGCGGACCGGAGCGCCCCAACAAGTTGGAAACTTTCGCGAAGATTCGTCAACCGGCGCCAACGTTATTTCAAATAGAATGTCGCGGATTTCCTATGGATAATAGGTTTTAACTATAACTATCTACTGGCGACCGCCAGTAGATAATATATATATAACTAGAATCGATATATTTTGCTTTATAAGAAAACTAAAATTGAAAAAGTTTTTCACCATCAAAGCTGGGTTAGGAAGCTCCACAATACCCCAGGATACAATGAGGAATGAGGCACAGAGGTTGCAAGCTTCGGATATTCCAGCATTACTGACGCTACATGAATTAAGTGGAGAAATAAAAGTAATGCAGCAAAATACAGACAACATTGAATTAAACACTCAAGCCAAGTTACATAATATCAATCTCACACAGAAGGGAGCAGGGGAAAGCCCTTTTAAACCGAAAAGTACTTTCATACCCATTATGCCGAAGGATGCCATTGATATCTTTCACGAGCGGGTGACAGAAGATATCAAAACACTACATCATAAAGTGAAAAGAAAAAGACAATCGAAACAGTATAGAGACATGGAATATGGAAGACTAATGAAAAAGCTGGCAGAGAATCAAGAAATAATTACTAATAAATCTGATAAAGGAGGCAATATTGTCATATGGCCAAGAAAAGATTATATAGTGGAAGCCAAAAGACAGTTGAATGATGAACAATGCTATATGAGGACAAATCAAAAGGAATACAACAAAGCCAAGGAAATTTTGAAAAAAAGTTACTGCACTACAAAAGGGAAGGACTAATTTCATCGAATGAATTCAATTTTATGAATGTAGAATTTCCAGTAATCCCTATTTTGTATTTAATTCGAAAGTGCATAAAAAGACATTACCAGTACCAGGTAGACCTATAATCTCTGCCATTAACAGTGTGAGCGAACATATCTCGCAGTATATTGATTTTTATTTGCAAGATCATGTCAAACGATTACCGAGTTATGTTAAAGATACAGGAGACTTTTTAAACAAAGTGAGTGACATCAAATGGGAACAAGATTGTTTGTTGATTACATTAGACATTGAGTCTTTATATACAAGTATTGATCATACAGCTGGACTCAATGCGGTTAAACACTTTCTAGGCAATAGATCTTGTATATATTATGAACATAACAAAATGCTTGTAGATTTGATTACATGGTGTTTGAATAATAACTTTTTTATGTTTGGTAAAGAAATGCTGAAACAAATGCGGGGAGTGGCTATGGGATCCTGTTTCTCCCCAGCTATGCATGCTTGCATGTCGGCTGGTGGGAGGAACAGGTCCTTAAACAGACACACCATGAATTATATGCACGTCATGTACTGTATTGGCTACGATACATCGATGATATTTTTATCGTATGGAAAGGGGATGAGGAAGATGCCAAAGATTTCATTACAACTCTTAATGTCGAATCTAGTAATCTTAATTTCACATCCAGTATAAGTAGCACTAAGATTGATTTCTTAGATGTACAGATTTCAGTAGTCAATCACAAATTAGAGACCTGTCTGTTTAGAAAGGCCACAGCAGGCAACAGTACATTGCATGCAAGTAGTGGGCACCCCAAGCACCTTATTGAAAGTATACCCTATGGTGAGATACTTAGATTAAAACGTATCTGCAGTACACAACACGAATTTGAAAGATGTACATCTGACACCAAAGCAAGGTTGAAAATGAGGGGATACAGTGAAAAGGTGGTGAATAGAGCTATAGCTAAAGCAAAGGAACGGCCCAGGGAGAGTTTATTGCAACCGAAAGAAATGGAGGATGAAAGAGACAAGGAGGAAGAAATGCCCCGTCTCATTACCACTTATAGCAGCCAAGAGAGGAAAATCAAATCGATTATCAAAAATAATTGGCCCATAGTTCTTACAGACGGGGTACTAGGTACCAGACTCCCAGATTCACCGACCATCACTTACAGAAAAGCACAGTCAATGAGAAGCCAACTAGTCAAAAACAGTCCGGAATTAGACACAACAGGCACATGGCTAAAACCTAGGCAAGGTTTTTTTAAATGTTCCTCATGCCATGCCTGTAAATTCGGTGCCAATACAACGCACTATGTCACTCCATTTTCAGAAGAAAAAGTTGCAATTAGAGGCAGTTATAATTGCAGGACTGAGTTTGCTGTATATGTCCTGACGTGCACCTGTGGCCTACGATATGTGGGCAGTACCAAGCTGCAGGTGCATGTCAAGATTTTGCAGCATCTCAGAGCGATTGTAAATAATGACAATGCATATCCAGTCGCTAGACATTTTAAAGCCATACATGACAATGACCTTAGCTGTCTTAATTATTATGTGATTAATGCCATTTCGCCACTCAGAAGAGGGGGTAATAGAGAAAACTTTTAAGGCAGCTAGAAACTTATATCATTTTAGATCTTGACAGTAAGGCACCGAATGGACTCAACACGACTGAAGATATGCATAACTTTTTATGAAATACCACCTTGAAGAATGCACCAGTCAAGTTAGACGAATTATGATTAACCTGAGTGCCCAGATGTATTAGTGCATTTCCTTGTCTAGTCTTTAACATTTGCAGTAGTCTATGTTTTATGTCCTTTTTTTTCCTAGGAATACTCTGGTGATTTAGATGTTTAGAAATCGTATTTTAGATTTCTTTAAGGATCATTTTAGGGCCCTAATGTATTATTAGTATATATATATGTGTTTTCAAAGCTGCTATCACTTTTTAACGCTTGGTGTCATAAGATTACATTTTTACATTTTTTATAGGGTTTTTAAGGTTCACCAAAAATTCTTTTAGGGGTGGTTTTTATATGGTATTTATACACTTTTTAGATTGGTATTTTAGAAACACTTAGCACTTTACTATATCACAAAACATGTTTACATAATGTCATTAGCTGCTAGGCATATAAGCACTTTAAAAAGTTTACAATATGTATTCTGTTGTGCTTGCTATAAACATCAATTTTAAGCAAGTTAATATAGCTTTCCCAAAACGGTGTAATAATAGACTGAGGTGATGAAATATCAGTTAGAAGCATTTATGCTGAAATAATATAACAACAATAACTCTAAGATAGGGTTATTTAGAAGCCAGGATGGCGCAAAAAACTATATTGTTGCTAATCCAATCACCACTAAATTGATACCGCTACTTTAGGATGGTTTCAGGCAATATAAGACATAGATATAATGAGTGTTTTTCCTGTCTTATGTGTATTTTAGTACTTTTTATATATAAGTATTTTTAGAATTATTTCATACAAATTTTGATATACAGACATGAAATTATATCGCATATTCTGCATTGATTTTAGTCTATGTCGGGCGGTGCTAATTAATACAATGTGGAAGGCGGATCATGACACACAAATTTTTACGCATTGCAAGGCATATCGTATTGTTGGCAATATATATAAACAAAGAACTATGTCATTTTATGCATTTTTGCTCTATGCCTGTTTCTGTGGGGTAAAGAATTAGTAGCTTTGTAAAATTTGTAATATGCATATGGACATGTGTTTCTTCTATTTTCACTAACCACGTGACACAGGGGTTGGTAACTCAGCATTTAAAAACAAAATGGCGGACAGTGATGTTTATGTGTGATCAAGGGCACAGTGTGCTCGAAACGCGTCACGGGGTGAGAGGAGAATAAAATTCTTACCTGCCAACACTACCTGGGTCTGTTTCTCTCTGTTCGCCGGTGTGGAGGTTCGGAGAGTGATTTTGGAGGAAATATATATATATATATACATATATATATTATCTACTGGCGGTCGCCAGTAGATAGTTATAGTTACAACCTATTATCCATAGGAAATCCGCGACATTCTATTTGAAATAACTCTCTTGCCGGTTGACGTATCTTCGCAAAATTTTCAAACTTTGTGGCCCGCTCCGGTCCGCTCCTACCCTGAAAGTCTCGGGGATTCGCCAAGCGGGGCCGAGAAAAGGGGGGTCCCAAAACACGTTTTCCCCATGCAATTTTCCATAGGAAACTTTAGACACGGCTACAGCCCGAACTGCTGAACGGAATTACACCAAATTTGGCAAAGAGGTAGTTCTTGGTTCAGAAAGAACCCTTTTGTTAAATGGTGTAAATCTGCTCAGTAGTTGCTGAGAAAATCAAAAGTAAAAAGATAGTGATATCTATGGCCGAGTAGGGTCCGCGTACCTCTCAGCGCACCCCTGCGCGCACCGTCCCGATCACGAGCTGCATGTTAATTGGTTGTCAGCTGGCTGTCAACATTCCGATTCAGGAAATGTTGGCAGCCATTTTGTCCTCGGTAGAACCGAGGACAGAAACAAGTGCGCAAAGCGCACAAAGGGGGCAGGGTAGAAACACCCTGACCCCTAGGTTTGCTCAGGGGGTCCCACAAGGACCCCTGGGCAAAAAACAAACATTTTTTTTCAAAAATCGGCAGGATGCGCTCAGGGTGCGCGAATCCTGCCGAAAAAAAAATCGAAGCGCGGTCTCCCGCGCTTCAATTGTATTTTGCCCCGGGTGGCCCAAGTCCCGGGGCCATGGTGGGGGTTAATTTTATGTGTGGGGGCCTCAAAGAGCCCCCAAGCCCGGGACTGCCACCCCCGGGGCTTTTTGATAAATGCTGCGGGAGGGCTCTGAGCCTCCCGCAGCCCCGGGACCACCACCTCCCGGGGCTTTTTTTTAAATTGAACAACCTGTGTGGGGGTCCAGCCTCCCACACGCCCCGGGACCGCCACCTCCCGGGGCACTAACAAATTAAAATGGGGGTCCGTTTTGGACCCCGAGCCTCGGGGACCACCACCTCCCGGGGCTGTGCTGATGTAGGGAGGAGGGCCGCGCGGCCCCTCCTGGAGCCCTTGATGGCTCCTGGGGACCGCCACCCCCAGGGCCGGCTTCCTGCAGTGTCCCGGGTGCCTACCCGGGACACTGCTGCTTGCAATGACAGGACGGGAGCCTCGCGGCTCCCGTCCTGTCATTGCAAACTGCTTGGATATTGGAAGAGAGAGCAGGAAACCTGCTCTCTCTTCCAATATCCAAGCCGACAGCTTTCCACATGGGGAGCTGCATCTTAGCTGCTCCCCATGTGTAAGCAATGCCGGCTCCCGTAGGACACGGGGAGCCGGGCGGGACTGTGGGGGCTTGGGGACCCCCACAGTCCCCAACGAGGGCCAGGCCCCGGGGGATGGGGTCCCGGGGCAAGCAGTGGCCCGGGAGGGGCCACGCGGCCCCCTCCCATAAGTTTTCACAAAAAAACAAAAAAAGAGGTATGGCCGGCCCGGGGATGGGGTCCCGGGGCCTTAAAATGGTCAGAGGAGGGGGCCACGCAGCCCCTCAAAATAATAAAAATAAATATAGAGGCCATGCCCCGGGGATGGGGTCCCGGGGCCAATACAGGCCCAGGGACGGGGCCACGCGGCCCCCTTCCCGTTTTTTTTATTTTGTAATTTGGATGAAGGGGTAAGGCCCTGGGGATGGGGTCCCCAGGGCCCAAAAACAGAAAAAAAGGAAGGGGGCCACACAGCCCCCTTCAGGGGACAAAAAAAAAAAAAATTTAAACGATCGGGCCCGCAGGCCCCGCCCCTTCCTTCACCACTCTGCAAACGCGCCCTGGCGCGCTTTGCAGAGGGGGATCAACCCCTTGAATACTGGGGGTCCCTGAGAGCCAACTAGCCCACCAGGAACCTCCAGTATGCGCCAGGGGCTGCCTTGCAGAGAGGTGTACAGAGGCCACGCCCCTTTACACCTCTCTGCAACGCAGCTCTGTGGCGCTTTTGGAGGTATATGGTGGGCTAGTTGGACTCCGGGGACCCTCAGGATTCAAGGGGACTTAATCCCTCAACTTAAAACGCGCCACGGGCGCGCTTGCACAGTAGTGAAGGGAGGGGCGGGGCTTCAGGTGACATGTGTGCAAACAGGCCTGCGTGGCGCTTGTAAGATGGGAATTAAATCCCCTTCAATCCTGAGGGTCCCTGGGGGCCAACTAGCCCAACAGGTACATCCAGAAAGCGCCACAGAGCTGCGTTGCAGAGAGGTGTAAAGGGGTGTGGCCTCTCTACACGTCTCTGCAACGCAGCCCCTGGCGCATATTGAGGTTCCTGGTGGGCTAGTTGGCCCCTAGGGACCCTCAGGATTCAAGGGGACTTAATCCCCAACTTAAAACGCGCCACGGGCGCGTTTGCACAGATGTCACCTCAGGCCCCGCCCCTCCCTTCACCATTGTGCAAATATTCTTCTAAAATCATCCGAAATACGAATTCCGATTTACTCACCTGTTATAAGGAGAGACCTCAGTGCTGCATCTTTCAGCCCAGTACTGGTCCTGAAAAGTAATTTTAACCGTACTTACCAGTAACTTGAATTTCCTTCCATAGGATATCATTGCCTGATTTTTGCTGAAAAGTTTCTGTGTTGATTTTTGAAACATACAAATATTCCTCTAAAATCAGCCGAAATACGAATTCCGATTTACTCACCTGTTATAAGGAGAGACCTCAGTGCTGTATCTTTCAGCCCAGTACTGGTCCTGAAAAGTAATTTTAACCGTACTTACCAGTAACTTGAATTTCCTTCCATAGGCTAACATTGACTGGTTTCACTTGGAAATTCTTCTAAGTGTGGAGTTTTGGAACTTTAAAATATTCCTCTAAAATCAGCCGAAATACCAATTCCGATTTACTCACCTGTTATCAGGAGAGACCTCAGTGCTGCATCTTTCAGCCCAGTACTGGTCCTGAAAAAGTAATTTTAACCGTACTTACCGGTAACTTGAATTTCCTTCATAGGCTAACATTGACTGGTTTCACTTGGAAATTCTTCTAAGTGTGGAGTTTGGAACTTTAAAATATTCCTCTAAAATCAGCCGAAATACGAATTCCGATTTACTCACCTGTTATCAGGAGAGACCTCAGTGCTGCATCTTTCAGCCCAGTACTGATCCTCAAAAGTAATTTTAACCGTTATGTAGTATCCTGCTGCTCAGCCAGAATGACTGCCTGATGGAATGTTAGTGTTTGGAATGTGTGCGTGCGTGAATCAGTTGGATGAAGGGCTGAGCAGCAGGGAAGCTGCTCCTGTTGGGGCTCCTACTTAGACTCTGACTTTACCTCTCTGTATCTAACTTACCACCTCAATAAATCTACGTGGTAAACTACCTGGCTTGGAGCGTCCTTTCTTCGATACTACATTTTGGTACCAGGAGTGCTGAATTTCTTCAGCCTGAAGAAGCCATCATCCCACGCTCAAGGTAAAGGACTCTCTCAATTTAAAAGCTACGCATTTTAAAGTTTACTGCCACCCTGAGCCCCACCAGTGACCTTCCACCGGTCGCCCACAACGTTTCTGTGCCAGTTCCTTTCTGCCAGCTACCTACCTGCTGTCTACTGCCTGCTTGCCTCTACTGCTGCCCTGGAGCACTGTTCTGCTACCTGCCAGTTCCTGCCTTCGGAGTGTCTCCAATGCGTGTAACCTGCCTTGAACTGTACTGGACCTGCTGTGTCTCTGCTGTTCCTATCCTGGTTTGCTGCACCTGCTTTAGGAGTCATATTGCTCTACTCCTATTTCTTCGTGGACTGTCTTTCATAGATTATGCCACTACTCTACAGCAACATCATACCAGCCCTACCGGCCCTGCTTTACCGCTTCTAACTTCTGGCACCCCATAGTAAACAAGGACATCGGCACATGCGGTCATCCAGTACTTTCAATTACTTGGAAAGGTCTGAGGCCAATTTTTAGGACGTTTGCTGTGAGTATATGTATTTTTTATTATTTCCATTTTGCCTCGGTGTGTGCTTTCTCTCTGGCAGTTTAACCGCCACTTCATACTTAAATGTCTCGAGCGCACACAGACCTTGCGCAGCTTTACCTTTCTCCTGCTGCCTTCTGTGACGTCTGCTGAGCTGACTTCGTTGTGCCGAGAGTATTTGAAGCACTGTGATGCCGGGAGCCATCCGGTCCGGCGTTACCAGTACGTGCCGCCATTTTGTGATTGGCGCCTTCCATCTGTTCACATGCAGCTCCCCAGCACACTACCCACTTTGCCAACCACGCATTGTGCTTGCCAATAAAGTTTATTCAACTTATCTTCGTCATCGTCGCCTGTAGTCTCCACTCAGAGGCTTCCCTGTCGTGCCTCCTTCAATTTCAGCGTTTTCTCCTGACGCATGGAATTTCATCAAGGACATCGGATCGCCTTAATGGATCATCGCATTTCCCACGCAGGTTACTTCAGCCACAACTGTTGGGTTTACACCATGCTCTGCTTAGTAATAATACAACCGTGCCATCTAGTGGCTATCCAGCACTAACGCACCTGAACATTCAATATAGATCAAATACATGGGAGCACCTTAAAAGATCATCGTCCTTCACTGCACAGTGAACGCCGTTGGATCGTTTTCTTTCCATTTCCTCAGTTGTATCTCTTTCCCATGGTGTTTAATAGTCTTTTATCAGTTGGTGAGAGCACCTCCTTCATTAAAAGGGCACGAAGTTTGTGAGTACTTTATTTACACCTTTGTCTACAAATTGCAGTTTGTCGTTTTCTTGAATCCCTGCCGCGAGTCCTTCTGCGTTGATTCGCACAACTTCTTCTTCGCATCTATAATATTCTGATGTGTTCCTGCTGCGAATCCTCTGCGCTGATTCGCACAGCCTTTTATGTTCTCTTTCTACATATTTACGCTGAAGGACAACGGTGACTACCTTATTTATTTTATTATTTTTCAACCTGCTGCGCTACAAGGTTTCAACCTGCTGCGCTACAAGGCTTCAACCTGCTGCGCTACAAGGCTTCAACCTGCTGCGCTACAAGGCTTCAACCTGCTGCGCTTCAAGGCTTCAACCTGCTGCGCTACAAGGCTTCAACCTGCTGCGCTACAAGGATTATTCATTTTATTTAATTTTCCGATGTCGTGAGCTGTTTATATTTACATGCTACATGTTTTTGTTTCCTTTTAGGGAACCTTTCTTTGAGTGATTTGTATTTCTGCATACACCTTGTGCTCTTGTGCTTCTTTGCTTTGCATTTTATTTTATGCCGTGTGGTCTTTCTCCACACATTTTATGCTGTGTGGTCTTTCTCACACATTCTATGCCGTGTGTTTTATCCCACACGTTCCACCCCTGCTAGCGCTGGGGGAAGTACTGCATTTTCTACGTGTATATGCCGTGTGGTCTTTCTCCACACATTCCACCCCAACCTCTCTTTGGGGTAGTTCTATTTTTTCTGCATGTTACACTTACGTTGTGCTGTGTGGGTCCCTCCCACACCTTCTACCCATCTCCTTTGGGGTAATTCTGCATTTCTTGTATTCTATACCTTCCACCCATCTTATTTTGAGGAAAGTTCTCCGGTGGTTTTTTTCCATTTCTGCTACTTTCCTATTTCTGCGTATTCTACACCACTTTACTTACTTCTTCACTTTTATCTTCTTTTTAACACCCTGTACTTTCCTGTTTGCCTGGCCAGCATACATGATTTTAGTACTTGGTTTCCTCTTAAGTCTGTTGTACGAGTTTGTATTTATTTTTGTGTTTCTGTGGAAAGGAAGATGGTGTAATAGTCGCTTGTACTTGTCTTTTCTCTCACTTCCTATCCACTTTACTTCCTCTGCTTGCTCTTTCCATATTTCATTTTCACGCCTTTTTCAGTGTACCATTCACTATATTTCATTCTCTTATTTTCTTGCCTCTTTTCGATACCTTTTAAAACTTCCTTCCTTTGCGTTGTAAAGGGGGAGATATGTAGTATCCTGCTGCTCAGCCAGAATGACTGCCTGATGGAATGTTAGTGTTTGGAATGTGTGCGTGCGTGAATCAGTTGGATGAAGGGCTGAGCAGCAGGGAAGCTGCTCCTGTTGGGGCTCCTACTTAGACTCTGACTTTACCTCTCTGTATCTAACTTACCACCTCAATAAATCTACGTGGTAAACTACCTGGCTTGGAGCGTCCTTTCTTCGATACTACACGTACTTACCAGTAACTTGAATTTCCTTCCATAGGATATCATTGCCTGCTTTTTGCTGAAAAAGTTTCTAAGTGTTGATTTTTGAAACATACAAATATTCCTCTAAAATCAGCCGAAATCCGAATTCTGATTTACTCACCTGTTATCAGGAGAGACCTCAGTGCTGCATCTTTCAGCCCAGTACTGGTCCTGAAAAGTAATTTTAACCGTACTTACCGGTAACTTGAATTTCCTTCATAGGCTAACATTGACTGGTTTCACTTGGAAATTCTTCTAAGTGTGGAGTTTTGGAACTTTATAATATTCCTCTAAAATCAACCAAAGTACGAATTCCAATTTACTCACCTGTTATCAGGAGAGAACCCAGTGCTGCATCTTTTAGCCCAGCACTGACCCTGAAAAGTAATTTTAACCGTACTTACCAGTAACTTATATTTTCTTCCATAGGAATCCATTGTCTGCTTTTCAGCAGAAAAGTTTCAAAGTGTCGATTTTCACAAACTACAAATATTCCTAAAAAATCGCCTGTATGACTTAAACGCATTCTTTCAACTGTTTACAGGAGATGCACCAGTGCTGGATCCAGGATCCAACACTGAGTAAGAAAAAGTAACGATAACAGTTTTTACCTTCTAAGTGAATTTCCTTCCATAGGATAACATTGGTGATTCTATGAGAAAAAGTTTCTAAGTGTCAACTTTTAAAGTACAATAATATTCCTTAAAAATCACGACTGTAACCAAAACGCTTTTACTCAACTGTTTACAGGAGATGTGCCAGGACTGAATCTAGGATCCAGTCCTGTGGTTAGAAAAAGTAATCCATAAAGTAACTAATTGCATTTAACTAGAAATTCACATTGAGCTGAATGTTGCATTGTGTTTGAAAATGTGTTGCCCATTGCAACAACTGTAACTACTGTACTTAAAAGTCTATTGCCTATGTGCAAAGTATTTAAACTAAAGTAATTCATTCTGAGAAAGTATTTTTGTAATGTAATGTATAATGTAATTACAATGTAATTTAAAAAATAAAATATGTAAAAAAATTGTTTCTAAAAATGTAGTAAATTAGTATTAAAAAATTTATATAACAATTAATACATTTAAAAATTGTCATTTACAAAACCTTTGAAATTCACTGAAAAAACCGTAGGTTTCAGACATGTTATAGTTACAAATTAGCATTTAAAAACCTTTGAAATTCACTGAAAAAACCATAGGTTTCAGGGACGTTATAGTTACAAATTAGCATTTAAAAAACCTTTGAAATTCACTGAAAAAACCATAGGTTTTAGGGACAGTTATAGCTAGTTGGACATTGCACTCGTACAAAACCCGTGAAATTCCCCGTTATAGTTAGTCCAGCTAACTATAACTCGCGCCCAGCAATGCACTGCTGATGACGTCACATATTACATCACTCATGACATGGTCAGTGACATCACTGATGACATCACTGATGACATCTCAAATGACATCACTGATGACATCATCCACGTGATAATCTCATGCACCTCCTCACACCCTAATATAACCTTTGATACACCCACTCTAAATTACAGACTGCCGTTCGCAAAACCATAGACACTCCAACACCAATAACTACATACCCACTCACTGATTCTTAGGTCTACGCACACATCAACTCACTCACCCGTACAGTCACTCATACTTACGGTCACTCAGTACAGGACTATCATATGCACTCATACTCCTATATAGACACTCAAACACCGCCACTCATCCATAGAGGTACTCACACACCTAGTCAGTCATGCAAATAATTAAACACACTACCATTTACTCACCTATACAGTTATACACATACCAGCTCACTTACTCATACAAATACTAGCACATTCTTACGCTCTTATACAATCACTGATACAAGCACACACTCATCCATACAGCCACTATCACAATCACTCACTCTCGCTTATAGCTATTTATATACTCCAACACACATATATACTGCCTTTCACATATGTAGTTACTCACACATGTACCACTGGGACATACATTCACTCACTAACACACTCTTACACACACTTACCCACCCATACAGTCTATCACAGATGCACTCTTGAAACCATCCACCCAGTGAATCACCCACTCACACATCTATGCACAGAGTCGCACACACCCTCCCACACAAACACTCAGGCACCCATACAGATACTCACACAAGCATTCATTAACTCATATAGACACTCATGTAGCTATTCACAAACACATGCAGCCACTTACACAGCAACAGACAGACGGATACAGACATTCACCCAGTTTAGTCACTAACCCATGCATTCAGTAAGATACGTTAAATCACTCACTTATACAGTCAGTCACGCACCTACTAAATCATCCATACAGACACTTACACACCCACTCATTCTTCAATACGTCTTTTCCTATATATATTAAAAATATTTAAACTTTACAGAAACACACAGTCACTGGATGATGTCAACAGTGATGTCATTTGAGATGTCATCAGTGATGTCATCAGTGATGTCACTGACCATGTCATGAGTGATGTAATATGTGACGTCATCAGCAGTGCATTGCGAGGCGCGAGTTATAGTTAGCTGGACTAACTATAACGGGGAATTTCACGGGTTTTTGTACGAGTGCAATGTCCAATTAACTATAACTGTCCCTAAAACCTATGGTTTTTTCAGTGAATTTCAAAGGTTTTTAAATGCTAATTTGTAACTATAACGTCCCTGAAACCTATGGTTTTTTCAGTGAATATATATATATATATATATATATATATATA
>CAWUFW010026339.1:0-34533 GCA_963921515.1 Calotriton arnoldi
AGTCTGCATGGGCAGCTGATCAGACACCTATGTGACACACAAGTATCGTCTCCTATGGTCACATCTCCAGTGGCATGCTGAGCCCCTACCAAGAAACTCCACAGCAGTCCTGGCGACTAATCCACAGCACACTGACACAGAGGCAGACACCTGAGGGGTCAAATCACTGCGCACAATGTGTCAGCTGATACACGGGAGTGGGAGTACAGAGTGTATTGTATGGCCTGGAGTAGGCATGACTGTCCAGCCCCACATGAATGAGGGATGAGCCCTGGACTGTAGGCAGCTGGCTAAGTATGTGTGACACACGTCATATACATACTCCTGGGGCCCAAACATTGTTCCCACCCGCAGCATGGGTGTGTGCCAGATACCCCAGCCACATGTGGTGGATCAGCTCAGCAATTGGACCACAGATCAAAGTAACACGCTGAATACATGTCAGAATACAGGCATTGTGTAAGCAATGGACCCACCCATGATGCCCACCACAGAGTCAGGGAAACAGATGCTGTCTCCCACCTTGAGTCAAGCAAACTGCAAGGACACAGTCCTAAGTGACAGAATTCCCTGCATGTAAGGGCCACACCTGGGTATCAGATGAGGAGTGGGCAGTGCACAATAGAGGGACATGGCTCCTGGACAACATGACTGCTGTACTGTGGCAGTTTAACCAGGCCCGAGGAGGGCACATAGCATGTTAGACAGAGTTCACAGTGCAGTCTTTGACTCACCCCCTCCTTGCTGCTCTCTGGCCTTCAGCTGCCCATCCAGGTCTGGAAAGACCACCGCCAGGATCCTGAGCATGTGGGGGTCAGGGTCCGTGTTCCGCCCCTCCTGCGAGGAGGCGACAGCTTCAGCTGGACCCGTGCAATCCTCTGGGTCCAGCCCCGAAGGTCCTGCCACCTCTTTTGGCAGTTGCGGATCCGGCGCTTGTAGACCCCCACGGACCGGACAGCCCGGACGATGTCCTTCCAGATCTCCTGCTTCCGATGGGCAGAAGCCTGTCAGGATGAAAAAGTGATAAGGCCATTACTACACATGCAACATATCCGTGCATGACACAGTTGCATATACATGTCGCAATCACAGGGGCACATGGTGTACACAGGCAGTGCACGGCTGCCCATGAACAGTTTTCCAGAAGTCACTACATGGTATCATTGCATGGGGAGTAAAACCCTGTTCAGAAGCACTGTCACTGCACCATACCTGTCCAGTGAAAGTCACTACACACTATGGGGGGTGACAACTACTCAGTGAGCCTGCTAGCCAGTGGCGTGCAGACTCTCAGCCTTGCTAGTCAGACAAAATGCACATTCAGAAAGGCAGTGCACAGGACACTCACCTGCTCCCCTGGTGTCCCATACAGCTTGCTGTACTGTGGAAGTAGGCTGTCCAGCAGGGCCTGGTTCTCTTCAAGGCTGAAGGCTGGGGCTCTCTCCACAGTACGTGCCATTGCAGGGTCCAGAGGGGCAGAGACAGCAGCAGTGTAGTGGCAGATGTCGTCTTGGAGCATGTAGTGCAGGCAAGTGGGCTCTCAGGGGAACATCCAGCAATATATATGTGCTGGAGAGGCAGATACTGTCCCTTGTGTCCAAAGTGATAGGTCCAAGTCGTTTGCATCTTCTGAATCTGGCCAATCCATGGAATAGCAGCACCAAAACACGCCCACAGCATCCTTCAAATCTTCAACTTCATGACATACATGATTTTGCAACATTGTTGTGGGTGACCAACTGATTTTCCAGCAACCGACTCGTTCGAAATTCGAAAACGCGTCCGTTGCCAGGCAAGCCCATTGTCAATGGGTGCGCACCGATCGGTCCATTGCGGTACAACGCGCACAGGGGTACAACGCGTACCCGCACACATTGAAGGCAATGGGCCGGCCGGAGGCACCGATCGGTCCATTGCAGTTCAACGCGCACAGGGGTACAACGCGTACCCGCACACATTGAAAGCAATGGGCCGGCCGGAGGCACCGATCGGTCCATTGCAGTTCAACGCGCACAGGGGTACAACGCGTACCCGCACACATTGAAGGCAATGGGCCGGCCGGAGGCACCGATCGGTCCATTGCAGTTCAACGCGCACAGGGGTACAACGCGTACCCGCACACATTGAAAGCAATGGGCCGGCCGGAGGCACCGATCGGTCCATTGCAGTTCAACGCGCACAGGGGTACAACGCGTACCCGCACATTGAAGGCAATGGGCCGGCCGGAGGCACCGATCGGTCCATTGCAGTTCAACGCGCACAGGGGTACAACGCGTACCCGCACATTGAAAGCAATGGGCCGGCCGGAGGCACCGATCGGTCCATTGCAGTTCAACGCGCACAGGGGTACAACGCGTACCGCACACATTGAAGGCAATGGGCCGGCCGGAGGCACCGATCGGTCCATTGCAGTTCAACGCGCACAGGGGTACAACGCGTACCCGCACACATTGAAGGCAATGGGCCGGCCGGAGGCACCGATCGGTCCATTGCAGTTCAACGCGCACAGGGGTACAACGCGTACCCGCACACATTGAAAGCAATGGGCCGGCCGGAGGCACCGATCGGTCCATTGCAGTTCAACGCGCACAGGGGTACAACGCGTACCCGCACACATTGAAGGCAATGGGCCGGCCGGAGGCACCGATCGGTCCATTGCAGTTCAACGCGCACAGGGGTACAACGCGTACCCGCACACATTGAAAGCAATGGGCCGGCCGGAGGCACCGATCGGTCCATTGCAGTTCAACGCGCACAGGGGTACAACGCGTACCCGCACACATTGAAGGCAATGGGCCGGCCGGAGGCACCGATCGGTCCATTGCAGTTCAACGCGCACAGGGGTACAACGCGTACCCGCACACATTGAAGGCAATGGGCCGGCCGGAGGCACCGATCGGTCCATTGCAGTTCAACGCGCACAGGGGTACAACGCGTACCCGCACACATTGAAGGCAATGGGCCGGCCGGAGGCACCGATCGGTCCATTGCAGTTCAACGCGCACAGGGGTACAACGCGTACCCGCACACATTGAAGCAATGGGCCGGCCGGAGGCACCGATCGGTCCATTGCAGTACAACGCATCACTGTACATGTGACTGGCATATGTCAGCATGCCTGTCTCAGATGGACATATGCCAGCCACAGATAGCTCCCAGGGAGTGAGGGGCACACCTACATCACGACAGCCTGTCCAAACCTTATCATAAGGCATGTAAGGCTGCATTTCCTATTGTGTGTATGTTGGTGTACATGTTGTGCTGTGGGTGTCACCTGTGGGCAGCCACCCCCTGGCTGTGCACGTGTTCATGGGGACAGGATCCTGGGTGTTACGTGTACGTGACCACTGTGATGTGCAACTGTTCATATCTGTGCATGTGCCATGGTCACATTTCACAGTGGTGTTTGTGTATGTCATGTCACATACCCCGTGAGTCCCATGTGGGACGGTATGTTTGAGCCAGGGTGTCCCAGTGGCACAATAGTGATGGACCTCCACAGTCTTTGTGCATGTAGTGTTTACAATGTCTCTGATTTCATGTGCACAATGGGAGACAGTCTCCACATCCACGTTGTGTGTGCATGGACTCTGATGTTGTGCGTGTGTGTCACAGACGTCCATGTCTGTCCTGCCGTGGCAAGTGGGGCCACTACCTGTGGGGGTCATGTTTGTTTTGCTGTGGTGTACACATGATACTCCAGGTGATGCCAGTGTCCATGTGGCATTACAGGGTCCCTGGGAATGTACCTGTCGTTGAGCTGTGGTGCCTGGGGCACATCTGTCCTCACATGTCACTGTGGGGGTTGAATGTGACACGGCAGCAGGAGATGGGAACTGTGACACGGCATCATGATATCCAATGGGCCAACCTGGGACAAATTGATGCCACCTGTAGGACCGTGTTGACAGATGTTGGCCATGTATGTACCATACATGTCCTTCCGGTACTGCACACTTCATGTACTTGTGCCTCATAATGATGTATGTTGGGATCTTGAGTGTGTTCAATGCCGCATATGTGGGGTGACTGACGATCTTGCTTACTTCTCCTCTGCACTGCAGGGCTCCTGCTGTCCATCGGCCATTCCCAGACCTGGCAACGATGGTGGAACGGGACAGCATCCGACGGTACCGCTTCACCAGGCAGCTGATTGAGGATTTGGCAGTGCAGTTGTCCCCACATTTGCAGCCTGGCCGGCCGTATCCTACAGCGCTGACCCCCAAGGTGAAGGTGATGGCAGCCCTACACTTCTTTGCCACCGGTACCTTCCAACATACTGTGGCGACTGCTGGTGGGATGTCACAGACCATGTTCAGCCGTGTGCTCCGCGATGTTTTGGCGGCAATGTTGCTCTTCCTGAACCGGTACATCTATTTCCCTAGACTGCGACGACTCACTGACGTGAAGAGTGACTTTTATGCCCTGGGGAGGATGCCGCATGTCATTGGCTCCATTGATGGGACACATGTGGCTTTGGTACCACCACAGGCCCAGGAGCAGGCCTACAGGAACCGCAAGCACTACCACTCGGTCAATGCACTGGTGGTGTGTCTTGCAGACATGACCATCACACACGTGTGTGCCCGTTTCCCTGGTTCAGCACACGATGCCTTTGTGATGAGGAGTAGTCGCATCCCCAGGATGATGGCACAGATGCAGAACCAGCGTGGCTGGCTTGTCGGTGTGTACTGACTTTGTGCCATTGTGTGTGATATGATCTGTAGTATTCCGCCCACTTTTCCAAGTCAGCAAATGTGCACTTGTCTGTCCGTAGGTGACTCGGGATACCCCAGTAAATGAAGGGACCCCCTCTGTATGCTACTTAAAGGTCAGGGAGAAGGAGGGGCAAATAAACAACCAAAGCAAAAACTCTCCCCAAAGACCTATATTTCTTTGCAAAAGATTCAATCTTATATGGGTTGAAATATACTGTATACTGTTTATAATAAATGAGAAAATTATAAATATGGAAAATAAAAGGAATTTTGATATAAAAGAGATGTCTAAGTTCAATTGAGTATCAGACCTTTTTAGCTTTTCGCATCTGAATTTCAACCCATATAAGATTGAATCTTTTGCAAAGAAATATAGGTCTTTGGGGAGAGTTTTTGCTTTGACTCGGGATACCCCAACATGCCGTGGTTGCTGACACCCCTCAGGAACCCTGTGACACCTGCCCAGATGCGCTACAATGAGGCACATGGTCGGACCAGGAGAGTGATTGAGCGGACCTTTGGTCTCCTGAAGAGCCGCTTCCGCTGCCTGGACAAGACCGGAGGGTCCGTCCCATATGCCCCTGCGAAAGTGTGCAAGATTATCATCGTCTGCTGCATGCTCCACAACCTGGCAGTGCGGAAGGAGTTGCCTCTCATCCAGGATGACAATGACCAACATCCGCCACCTGTGGAGGATCCTGGCCTGGACCACGATGCCAGTGACGATGATGATGGTGATGGTGATGTCCGCACACAGCTCATCACCAACTTCTTTAGCTGAATGTGAGTATCCTGAGGTGTCATGTCAATGATGTGAGTTGGCATGATGTGTGGGTGGTGCTCTGGTGCTGTTGGAGTGTGTCCATGGGCTACTTGACTGGATGTGTTTTGCGATGTGTGGTTACAGGTGGGCTGTACTCCCCAACAGTGTTGACATGCTAACTTGGTTCTGGGTGGGTATCTTGTAACATGTATTGTGCATGAGTTTTGCTGTTCTGTCCTGTACTCCATTGCTTTTGACTGTGTGTCATTTCTGTCCTTCACAGGGTACTTTCAGATTCGTTTGGTCAACTGTGTCCACCGACAGCGTGATTGCACATCCAGGCTGGTAGCTGTTGTGTCCCTACAGGTGATGTGCGCCACACCCATGGACTTCCTTCCGTCTACAGTTGTTGACTGTGTGCCCGCTACCAGGTGGGGTTACCTTGCATCTGTAGTGGTTACGGCATGTTGCAACTGTGTAATAAACCTGTGCTTCACTTTGTGATGTGCGTTGTCTGTGGTCTCACATTTGACTGCCATTTGCTTACTGCACCTGTGGGCTACTTGACTACAACTGGGAATGGGTGTGGTGTCTGTGCATTGCACCGTCTTCCCTGGCAACATCAGTGTAGGCAATGAGTCAGATGGCCTAGGTGTGTATGTGTCGTGTAGCCCTGGTGGTGTGTCTCCCTCATGTGTGTCACGTTGCCTGTACTCACATGCCTGTGTTGTCCTTGCTGTTGCAGTTCGCATACACAGTGTAATTTTGCAGTTCATCATCCCCATAACAGCACCCACGTTGGAATCACGACAGAGGCAAGTGTGGTGTATTAGTGTGTTTATTGTGATACATTTGTGTTAATAGTGCATAGGATGGGTTGTGCTGTACATGAATCTTGCAATCCCAAGTTCCTAGGTGAATTGAAAGTCCGGGTAGACAGGATCCCCAGTATCGGGGCCACAGTTGTCTGACACATTGGTCCAACTTGTACTCCCCATGCAATGTGTGGGAGTAGTGTTGCCGTCAACAGGGTGAACAGTCTGTGCACAAAGGCGAACATCCAGAACAGGTTCAGGCTTCCTGGGAGTTGCGCTTGGCCATCGGCCTCTCACTTTTCCCTCCTCGGACGACCCCTCTTCTTGGGGGGGGGCCCTCAAGTGCAGGCTGCTGCGGTGCAGGGGACTCTCCGCCAGAGTCCTCCTCCTCCCTGTGGCAGTTGCAGTTTGTTCGGCACCAGATGTTGTTGGCACACAGGGAGGTGTGGACTGGTTGCTGTTCATCTGGCGGAGGCATTGTAAAATGTCCCTGTGCACCGCCGTCATCTCATGCAGTGCATCCCACTTGGACTCCACGCGGGACATGTGTGAGTCCACACGGGACATGTGTGACTCCACGTGGGACATGTGGGAGTCCAAGCGGGCATGATGGGCAGCCTGCTGCTGTTTAATGTCTCTGAGGAGCCCCACTACCTGGCTGAGCTCTCCGGTGCTGGACTGGTACGCATCAGCTATGCGTACCAGTTGTGGGTCGTCATGCACACCAGCAACGTCTGCAAGCAGCGACCTCTGTCTCCCACCCCTCCCACCACCCCTGCTGACATGTGCAGTGTGTGCAGTGGCACGCACAGATAACCCTGGTCCACCTTGGGGGTTGGTGGTGGTGGTGGTGTCCATGGCCCCAGGTTGGTCCAGGGTCACTGTGCTGGTGTTGCTCCTTATTCTGTCCATGTCGGCAGGGATGGTATTCGTGGTGACAGTCGTTGTAGGGGTGGGTGCAGGGGGTGCAGCTGGTGGTCCTGCTGGTGCTGCATGTTGACTTGCACCGGATGTGCCAGGTTGTTCTTCATCGTCCGAGGAGGACAGAGGCTGTACGACGCCAGTGAGCTCGGCATCCTCTTGAGCCTGGGACTGGGACTCCTCAGCGTCTGCTGCTGTGTCCCCATCATCACCTGTTTTTGGGAGACACAAACAATGTATGTCATGTTTCTGCAGGCATCAGTGGTTGACACACATGACAGTTGTGACTGTGCCTCTGGGTGCGGGCCTGTACATTGCATTGTCCTAAGTCGTCACAGTCAGGGGTTGATATTGGTGTGGCACATTGTCCTGCATTATTTGGGCATTTCTATGTATTTTCTGGGGTGTGAACATGGTCTGCATTGCTTGTGTTTGGTTGACAGCCAGACCTCCTTCCCACCCACCCAGCCAGTCAGTTATCCCACCATGGAACGTGCTTGCGTTGCAGGGAGTGTAAGTTGTCTCTCAGGATGTCAGTCAGTGGTGTCCTGTTGTTTGTTGGTGCACAGTTGGCAGCAGGGCCTTGTGCTCCCCACAGCAGTAGCCAGTGTCAGCCATCTTGTGAGTCCTTCTCCACTCCCTGTGATGTGAGCATGGTTCAGGGTGGTGTTGATGGGACAGTTGTGGGGGTGAGCTATGTCTGTGACTACGACTCCCATCATGCCATTGCCTCCACCCCACTTGCCAGCATTCCCATACTTACTTGCTTTTGTGTGGAGTTCAGTGGGTGTGGGTGTGAGGGCAATGGCAAGATGGCTGACAGTGGTGTCCTGCTGTTGGTTGGTGTGCAGTACCCAGCATGCCCTTGTGCTCCCCACGACACAGCAACAGTGTCAGACATCTTTGATGGGCCTTTCCACTCTCTGTGGGATGTGCATGCGTGAGTGTGAGCTTGCTGGGCCATGTGGTGGGGGATGTAGGGCTGTGACTACGACTCCCATCATGCTATTGCCTCCACCCCCCTTCCCAGCATGCCCATGCTTCCTTCCTTTTGACTCTGCTTCCCTGTGGGTTGGGCTGGCTGTGCTGACAGGATGGCTGGGAGTGTTGTCCTGGCAGTTGTTTGGCTAAGAGTCCCAAGAGTGTCCCTGTGCTTCACACAACATAACCCAGGGTGGTAGTGCTTTGTGGGAACTTGTGTTAGGATGGAGGGCATTGCATTCTACCAGGTGGGTACTGTGGAGTTTGTGTTGGGGGGTGTGTGAGGGGAGGTGCTGGTGACTATAGTCAGTGCTGCAAGTCCCCCTTCCCACCCAGCCAGCCAGATATCCCACCATGGAACGTGCTTGCATTGCAGGGAGTGGAAGTTGTCTCTCAGGATGTCAGTCAGTGGTGTCCTGCTGTTTGTTGGTGCACAGTTGGCAGCAGGGCCTTGTGCTCCCCACAGCAGTAGCCAGTGTCAGCCATCTTGTGAGTCCTTCTCCACTCCCTGTGATGTGAGCATGGTTCAGGGTGGTGTTGATGGGCCAGTTGTGAGGCTGAGCAATGTCTGTGACTACGACTCCCATCATGCTATTGCCTCCACCCCCTTCCCAGCATGCCCATGCTTCCTTCCTTTGACTCTGCTTCCCTGTGGGTTGGGCTGGCTGTGCTGACAGGATGGCTGGGAGTGTTGTCCTGGCAGTTGTTTGGCTAAGAGTCCCAAGAGTGTCCCTGTGCTTCACACAACATAACCCAGGGTGGTGGTGCTTTGTGGGATCTTGTGTTAGGATGGAGGGCATTGCATTCTACCAGGTGGGTACTGTGGAGTTTGTGTTGGGGGGTGTGTGAGGGGAGGTGCTGGTGACTATAGTCAGTGCTGCAAGTCCCCCTTCCCACCCAGCCAGCCAGATATCCCACCATGGAACGTGCTTGCATTGCAGGGAGTGGAAGTTGTCTCTCAGGATGTCAGTCAGTGGTGTCCTGCTGTTTGTTGGTGCACAGTTGGCAGCAGGGCCTTGTGCTCCCCACAGCAGTAGCCAGTGTCAGCCATCTTGTGAGTCCTTCTCCACTCCCTGTGATGTGAGCATGGTTCAGGGTGGTGTTGATGGGCCAGTTGTGAGGCTGAGCAATGTCTGTGACTACGACTCCCATCATGCTATTGCCTCCACCCCCTTCCCAGCATGCCCATGCTTCCTTCCTTTTGACTCTGCTTCCCTGTGGGTTGGGCTGGCTGTGCTGACAGGATGGCTGGGAGTGTTGTCCTGGCAGTTGTTTGGCTAAGAGTCCCAAGAGTGTCCCTGTGCTTCACACAACATAACCCAGGGTGGTGGTGCTTTGTGGGATCTTGTGTTAGGATGGAGGGCATTGCATTCTACCAGGTGGGTACTGTGGAGTTTGTGTTGGGGGGTGTGAGGGGAGGTGCTGGTGACTATAGTCAGTGCTGCAAGTCCCCCTTCCCACCCAGCCAGCCAGATATCCCACCATGGAACGTGCTTGCATTGCAGGGAGTGGAAGTTGTCTCTCAGGATGTCAGTCAGTGGTGTCCTGCTGTTTGTTGGTGCACAGTTGGCAGCAGGGCCTTGTGCTCCCCACAGCAGTAGCCAGTGTCAGCCATCTTGTGAGTCCTTCTCCACTCCCTGTGATGTGAGCATGGTTCAGGGTGGTGTTGATGGGCCAGTTGTGAGGCTGAGCAATGTCTGTGACTACGACTCCCATCATGCTATTGCCTCCACCCCCTTCCCAGCATGCCCATGCTTCCTTCCTTTTGACTCTGCTTCCCTGTGGGTTGGGCTGGCTGTGCTGACAGGATGGCTGGGAGTGTTGTCCTGGCAGTTGTTTGGCTAAGAGTCCCAAGAGTGTCCATGTGCTTCACACAACATAACCCAGGGTGGTGGTGCTTTGTGGGATCGTGTGTTAGGATGGAGGGCATTGCATTCTACCAGGTGGGTACTGTGGAGTTTGTGTTGGGGGTGTGTGAGGGGAGGTGCTGGTGACTATAGTCAGTGCTGCAAGTCCCCCTTCCCACCCAGCCAGCCAGATATCCCACCATGGAACGTGCTTGCATTGCAGGGAGTGGAAGTTGTCTCTCAGGATGTCAGTCAGTGGTGTCCTGCTGTTTGTTGGTGCACAGTTGGCAGCAGGGCCTTGTGCTCCCCACAGCAGTAGCCAGTGTCAGCCATCTTGTGAGTCCTTCTCCACTCCCTGTGATGTGAGCATGGTTCAGGGTGGTGTTGATGGGCCAGTTGTGAGGCTGAGCAATGTCTGTGACTACGACTCCCATCATGCTATTGCCTCCACCCCCTTCCCAGCATGCCCATGCTTCCTTCCTTTGACTCTGCTTCCCTGTGGGTTGGGCTGGCTGTGCTGACAGGATGGCTGGGAGTGTTGTCCTGGCAGTTGTTTGGCTAAGAGTCCCAAGAGTGTCCCTGTGCTTCACACAACATAACCCAGGGTGGTGGTGCTTTGTGGGATCTTGTGTTAGGATGGAGGGCATTGCATTCTACCAGGTGGGTACTGTGGAGTTTGTGTTGGGGGGGTATGAGGGGAGGTGCTGGTGACTATAGTCAGTGCTGCAAGTCCCCCTTCCCACCCAGCCAGCCAGATATCCCACCATGGAACGTGCTTGCATTGCAGGGAGTGGAAGTTGTCTCTCAGGATGTCAGTCAGTGGTGTCCTGCTGTTTGTTGGTGCACAGTTGGCAGCAGGGCCTTGTGCTCCCCACAGCAGTAGCCAGTGTCAGCCATCTTGTGAGTCCTTCTCCACTCCCTGTGATGTGAGCATGGTTCAGGGTGGTGTTGATGGGCCAGTTGTGAGGCTGAGCAATGTCTGTGACTACGACTCCCATCATGCTATTGCCTCCTCCCCCTTCCCAGCATGCCCATGCTTCCTTCCTTTTGACTCTGCTTCCCTGTGGGTTGGGCTGGCTGTGCTGACAGGATGGCTGGGAGTGTTGTCCTGGCAGTTGTTTGGCTAAGAGTCCCAAGACTATCCCTGTGCTTCACACAACATAACCCAGGGTGGTGGTGCTTTGTGGGATCTTGTGTTAGGATGGAGGGCATTGCATTCTACCAGGTGGGTACTGTGGAGTTTGTGTTGGGTGGGGTGTGAGGGGAGGTGCTGGTGACTATAGACAGTGCTGCAAGTCCCCCTTCCCACCCAGCCAGCCAGATATCCCACCATGGAACGTGCTTGCATTGCAGGGAGTGGAAGTTGTCTCTCAGGATGTCAGTCAGTGGTGTCCTGCTGTTTGTTGGTGCACAGTTGGCAGCAGGGCCTTGTGCTCCCCACAGCAGTAGCCAGTGTCAGCCATCTTGTGAGTCCTTCTCCACTCCCTGTGATGTGAGCATGGTTCAGGGTGGTGTTGATGGGCCAGTTGTGAGGCTGAGCAATGTCTGTGACTACGACTCCCATCATGCTATTGCCTCCACCCCCTTCCCAGCATGCCCATGCTTCCTTCCTTTTGACCCTGCTTCCCTGTGGGTTGGGCTGGCTGTGCTGACAGGATGGCTGGGAGTGTTGTCCTGGCAGTTGTTTGGCTAAGAGTCCCAAGAGTGTCCCTGTGCTTCACACAACATAACCCAGGGTGGTGGTGCTTTGTGGGATCTTGTGTTAGGATGGAGGGCATTGCATTCTACCAGGTGGGTACTGTGGAGTTTGTGTTGGGGGGGGTGAGGGGAGGTGCTGGTGACTATAGTCAGTGCTGCAAGTCCCCCTTCCCACCCAGCCAGCCAGATATCCCACCATGGAACGTGCTTGCATTGCAGGGAGTGGAAGTTGTCTCTCAGGATGTCAGTCAGTGGTGTCCTGCTGTTTGTTGGTGCACAGTTGGCAGCAGGGCCTTGTGCTCCCCACAGCAGTAGCCAGTGTCAGCCATCTTGTGAGTCCTTCTCCACTCCCTGTGATGTGAGCATGGTTCAGGGTGGTGTTGATGGGCCAGTTGTGAGGCTGAGCAATGTCTGTGACTACGACTCCCATCATGCTATTGCCTCCACCCCCTTCCCAGCATGCCCATGCTTCCTTCCTTTTGACCCTGCTTCCCTGTGGGTTGGGCTGGCTGTGCTGACAGGATGGCTGGGAGTGTTGTCCTGGCAGTTGTTTGGCTAAGAGTCCCAAGAGTGTCCCTGTGCTTCACACAACATAACCCAGGGTGGTGGTGCTTTGTGGGATCTTGTGTTAGGATGGAGGGCATTGCATTCTACCAGGTGGGTACTGTGGAGTTTGTGTTGGGGGGGTGAGGGGAGGTGCTGGTGACTATAGTCAGTGCTGCAAGTCCCCCTTCCCACCCAGCCAGCCAGATATCCCACCATGGAACGTGCTTGCATTGCAGGGAGTGGAAGTTGTCTCTCAGGATGTCAGTCAGTGGTGTCCTGCTGTTTGTTGGTGCACAGTTGGCAGCAGGGCCTTGTGCTCCCCACAGCAGTAGCCAGTGTCAGCCATCTTGTGAGTCCTTCTCCACTCCCTGTGATGTGCGCATGGTTCATGGTGGTGTTGATGGGACAGTTTTGGGGCGGGCAATATGTGTGACTGCGACTCCCATGATGCTATTGGCTACACTGACTTGGCCAGCATACACAGAATTCCTTCCTTTGAGTGGTCTTCACTGTGTGTTGGTGTTGTTGTGGTGGCTACATGTGTGGATGTGTTTGTTAGTTCTATTTGTGCCACTGCCTAGCTGTAGTTGTGGTTGTGTTTGTACATGTGTTGGCACAGTTGGATGTGACTTTTTTGATGGCATGTATTGTGTTTATCTGACTGACATACACATTTTGGGATGATTCTGTTCTAGTTGCTGTGTAATTGCTATGAGTGCATGGTTTGACTCTCCCCTTGACAGTGATGTGTGTGTTTTGTGGCAGTTTATTGTGAACATTTGTTGTGTACTCACCAGGCTCTGGGATGTCCTCTAGTCCATATACGCTCACTGGCGGAAGGATGGCCCGCACCTTCTCCTCCCAGGGCCTGAGGTATATTGGCTTGGCAGGAGGGCCACTGCCGGTGTGTTGGCTGTTGATGTAGTCTTTCTTCAGCATGTCCCGTACCCTCCTGCGCACGTCATACCACCTGTTCTGGATGTCCGTCTTTGTGCGCCGACATGGTGATTGGGCGTTCACCCTGTTGATGATCCTCTCCCACATCTTGGTTTTCTGCGACATGGGGGTCTGTTGGACCAGAGTGCCAAACAGCTGTGGCTCCACCCTGAGGATCTCGTCTACCATGACTTCCAATTCACTATCTAGGAACTTGGGATTCTTCTTGGGGGCATGGTGATGGGTGGTGATGGTGGGTGATGTGTGTGTTGGTGTGCAGGTGAGGGTGTGTGAGTGTGTGTTTTGCTGGGTGTATGTGAGGTAGGTATTTGTTGGTGTGCTGATGGTGTGTGGCTTGTGTGAGGGATGAGCTGTGGGTGTGTGGTTGCTTTCTCTTGGGTGCTGGCAGTGGAATGGCATTTGCAAAGGCTCATGGTAGTGATTTGTGTCCTTTATATAGGTGGAGTTGTGGGTGTGTCCTTGTTCTCTGTCCCCACCCCCCAGTATTTATTGGCTTGGTAATTGCATGTTTGGCCTTTTTTTGGTTGATTTTTCCTTTGTGCTGTTTGTGTATGTTGGAAACGTTCTTGTGACCGAGTCGGACCCTGCATTGGTCTCGTACGGTGTTTTCCGTTTCGTTCACGCTGTGTTTGTGCAGTTTTCTATGCTGCGTACGCGTCGGTCGCGGTGTATTGTGTTGCTTCGGCTCGGTTTTGTATGCGTGTCGGTCGTACGGCTTGTCCTCCATCCGACTCGCTCGTGGTTTTCGCGCCTTGCATCGTACTTAGCGGTACGTTTCGGTCGGATTTGTTCCGGGTGCGTGTCGGTCGGTTGGATTCGCGTGTTTTTCCGGCCGGATTGCTGTTTTCCGTGCGGCTCGGTCGGTCGACTTGGTTTTGTTACGTGTCGGTCGGATTTTTCGCGCCTTGCATCGTACTTGGCGTGTCGGGCGCCACGGGTACGTGTCGGTCGGTATTTTTTCCGGATCCGAGTCGGTCGGTGCTTTTTCCGGCCCGAATCGGAATCGACCCCTATATGTTTTACTTATAATTTTAAATATTTTTAACTATGTTTATTTTAGTTATATGTATTATTTACTTTATTTTACATTATTTTTATACATAAAAAAAAACCGATATTTTTAACAACGATATTTTTAACAACGATATTTTTTTATCGATATTTTTGTACTTACCATTATGTAGATAGGACTTCGATATTCTGGACATCGATATTGTTGCGTTGATATTTCTGTAGGTCGATATTCTGACTCTCGATATTCTGTCAGTGATCCATTATTTACATAGTGGTTATCCCGCACTTATCGCCTGATCCAAAACATTTCGACCAACATTGCCCATGCCTGCATTACTGAATCAGTTGACTTCAATACATCCTTTGGGATTGAAGTCTTTTTTGCTCCCTTTCGCTGTTTCTTCTCCTTGTTTTCCTATTATGCTTTCTCTCGTAGCTGGCTATGCACCTTACAATACCGCCCTGCCTCTGTTTTCTCTCATTCAGACCGCCGCTGCTAGAGTTTCATATGGTTTGGCCCAAAGGTGTCCTGGGCCCTGGTCCAGTTCTTTCTTTGCCTCAATGTTTATTTTCACATTCTAATGAAAGAGACCACTAATGGGTTCCAGTATTGATGCCTTCTGCAGACTAACACTCCCTACCGACATCCCTGACCATCCCGGAGCGATGACGGAACCGAGTCGGAAGTACGTCCTGTAATCGGCCATTTTGTTAGTCAGCATTTCCTCAGGGTATCTGTTCATTACAGCTCTTGTTAAAAAGAGGATGTGCAGATGATCTAAAGACAGGGGCATGCATAAGCAAATCTGTGCCAGATGTCCTTTCATTATCCAAATTAAATCAGAGAGGAGTCAATTGAGCAAGGAGGGAGAGCAACAGCTCCTTTGAATGCCTTGGAAAAAATATAATTAGAAACATTTCTGGTGCTGATGAGCCCAGCTAAGTTTATCCTTTTCATGGCAGGACACTCCATCAGTCAATGGTGGCTGCTTCACTGCCTGCCCCTCTGCTTTGGAACATCTAGGTTGGGTCCGATCTGACTACTGTCCACAAAATCAAGCAAACTTCAATTCATAATGTACAATTTTAGTGGATAATGGACAATAGATTTTGGAAATTAAAATTCCATGCTGTTTCACTAAGTCTGCACTTATGGCCATGTACAATAACAAGTTACTTTTGTACATGCTTAGAATGTTTATACTTCAGGGGCATGTTGTCATTTTTCAGAATCAACATTGTTTATAGGAATGGCGATGTTTCATTCATCTGCCTTCTACTGCAAACAGTTTCTCCTATAAATGCAAAATAACTTTGAAATTCACGATAGACGTTTTTGCAATGTAAAGTAAATTAGTGAAACTGAGGTTTGCATGTGAGTAAACCTCCTCAAGTGAGTGGGAAGTGGGCTTTCTAGGGTGGGAGTGACCTTAGTGACCTGGAAGTTTTACAGCAAATTGATGGGTTTTCCTCCCTGAGCTGAGCCCACCCTGTCTTAAAATTGGGTTATAGATTTGCTCAGCAGAGCTATGAAGGAAAGTGTATTTGCCCTTTCTCTTATTTTACATGCAAAAATGCACATCTATATATTTTCAGTTGAAGAATTGGAATTGTCAAAACCTTTCCACCTTTATGAATATAAAATTGAAATTGGTTTCACATTCCTGGTGTAAACTAGACAATTTTTGAGAAATTCAAATAGTCGTAAATCTATTCCAAAATAATGTAGGAAGCCTGTCGTTTCAGATTTCACACTTCTTTCTTTAGATTTAGCCCAATTTGTCTATTTGTAACCATCAACATGTCACTTCTCTTTGATCAAATTGCATCTCTTTTCGCCTATTTAAGTTTTTTTTCTCTAATGCAGGTGTCATCAACCCCCAATAGATTTGCTCTCCCCGATGTTTCTTCTTCATTAAATCTGTATTAATCGCCCTCTTTGTGTACTCTCATAAATATTTTCCCTCTCACTCTGTGCCCGTTCATCCACTCTATGCCTTTCTTATCCACTCTCTGCTCATTCATCTGCACCCCCTCTTCTACACTGCCTTTCACAACACTGTCCCTTGCCTCCTTTATGCCCATGCACAAAATGTACCCTCGCCCACTCTGCCCCCTTTCCCCAATTTGTGTTTTCACTCTATGTATCCCTTCTACCACGCTATGGGGCTGATTATGACCACCATCGTGTCGGGAACGGGACCGGCCGACAGGGAGTCGACGGTCCCGCCAGGCAAATTACAATCCGACCGCCGTTGAGGTTGTCGGAAACCTGCCTCTTAGCATTGAGGCTTGTGCTGCGGCCCGAAAAAGGGCTGCAGCACAAGACTCACTGCTAAGAGGCATGTTTGTAAACATCCCTGCACCTTGTGACAGGCACTATGTGGTGCCTGCCACACGGTGCAGGGATGTTTAGGGGGCACTATAGGTGCCTCCCAGACCCCATAGCGGAGGGCCAGGAGGAAGGGGGGCCCGCTAGGGGTCCCCCAAAGTCACAGTCACTTTCCACCTGCCTTTTCATGGCTGGCGGACAGCCATGAGAGGGCAGTTGGAAAGGGACATTGTAATCCTTACGGCGGTGCCTGAGCAGGCACCGCCGTAAGGATGTAGGGATTACTGTCCCTCCGACGGTCGGACGGGCTCCTTGAACCCGTCGGATGTGCGGCGGACGGTGCCTCTGCCAGATGCCTCCGCCGGCCGCATCCTAATGTGGCGGGCAGACCTGCATGGGCTGATGGCGGTGGGACCGCGACTGACAGCCTGACGGTGGCGGTCCCACCGCCATCATAATCAGGCACTTTGTCCTTCATTTATTCTGCTCCTACCTTACTTACTTTAAATCTTATTCTTGTCCCTTTTCTCTTTTTCTGAGACATAAAACTTAGCCAGACATCAAAGTCTGATGAGATCTGTGACCAGTGTCTATTGAATTACGTGCAGCTTTTTTTGTCCGAACTTGCACATTTTTTATAACGTATTTGGTAATAAGTACACAAAAACGTCATAAGACAATATCAGAGGCAAAGATTAAATTGAAATTCAAGTGTAAAAAATAAATCAAATCATGGATCGCAATAACAGTACAAACTGGGAAATAGAACAGCTTTGTGGGTAATTCATAGGGGTTAGAAGGTGTAGAGTTCGCTCAGTGGGGTGGTGGGAGTGGGCAGCAGTGGGCAATGAGACCAGTATCCAGACAGGGGTAAGACCTGAACCTCTTGTAGTTCTTTGCCTTGGGGTGGATGTGGTAAATGGGGGCTTGCAGCGGAAGTTGGGATGTTCATGACAGACTCGACCCGAAAGCAGTAACTTGGCTTGCAATGGGTATGGGAGCAGCCCGCAGAAGCAACAATGCACGTTTCCACAGCAGCAACTGATTCACACTTTGGTAAAGTGCCTATGAATTTATCTCTGTCTTTCTATAAACAAATTATAGAAAATGTATTGTACATACATCTGAACTTGTGAGTCCACTGGCTTTGCAGTTTCCTTCCTTCTAGCCTTTGGTTCCTACTGAAAGAGCGCAACGTTGCTCTTTTATTTGTAGGGGTGCATTATAATGATGGTTAGTCTGCATCCACATATAATCTGTTGTTGTATTAACATTAGGGTATTAGAACGTAAATTGTAATAACGTGTAAGTGAAGTGTTAGATATTTTCTTCATGTAATCAAAGAATTAACATAGTAAGTGTACGTGTTTAGATGAGTCATATACATGTGAAGTGTATTCATAATTAATTAACTTTTCATATAAAGGCTCATATAATGTGTGTATATTAATGACTCATATATGTTTGCGTTTTTAATGTGTGCACTGTTCTTATGTTAGCCAAATTTGACAGGCCTAACTTTCGTTTCTCCCTGTTCGCTCTTAAATTGAAACTGTTAATTAGGGTTTATGTGCCTTTGGAATATTTTTCTTTCCACGCCTCTGTTGCAGGTGCAAGAATGTGTCCTCGTTAGTTAGAATAAAGTCTTTGTTTCAGGAGTTAGTAGACATAGGGAGGAGAGGATGCATTTGAACAAGCAGAACTGATAATGAAGTAGGATGTCTTTCGTGTCTGGAAAGGCCTGAGAACCAAGGTCATCGAGCAAGAGTTTGGATGTATTGTTACTTCACGGAAAGTTACCTACAAGGCGGTGCTCAACTGGACGAGGCGGTCAAGTGATGTAATTGGGGGCGTGATTTTGGACTTTTGTATTGGGGATAGGGACAGAGCCCAGGGGACTTCTGCCTTACCTGGAGAGGGGAGAGCATCTTAGAACGAGCTCTGTAGCTTTACGCTACTCGACCCATTCAACGTGGGTGAGCTTCTTAGGAAGTTTTCACGTGCTGACACCTTTCTAAAGCTTGCCTGAGAAATGCTAAGTAGGGATGTCACGATAAACTTGGGGGCCGATTCCGATCTCGGCCGGTAGGGCTCCGAATCGGATTCGGCTTTACCGGATCCGATTCGGAGCCCTATTTCCCGACCGAATCGTACGTGCGTCCGGGCGAGCGAGTACGATGCGTGTGCTCGCGAAATCTCCGACCGACTCGTTCGCAGGACCCGACCGCTCCGACCGACTCGCACGGGGACGACTCGCACCGCGCAATGGAGACGTTCCCCGGCCGGGTAAGTACGATGCGCACCTCGACCGCTCCGACCGACTCGCGCAGTCCGGCTCCAAAGAGCTGTCAGAGCCGCACTTTGGGGGTCCGTGTCGGACCCCCCTGGAAGCGTAGGCACGCGAGTCGCACACAGGGGGGACCCATGGATCCCCCCTACACGTGCATGTACGGTGCGACCCGCATCGACGCGAACACGCTGTAGGGGGCGCCCTTGTTCGCGTCGTGCCCATTGAGTCAATGGGAGCCCGTGTACGCGTCGTACGACTGGCTCCCATTGACTTCAATGGGAGTCCGACCGAATCGAGTCCGATGGCATACGTGCGCATCGTACTCGTTCGGTCGGGCTGCTAGGGTCCGATTCGGTCGGGAATCTCTCCGGGTCCGGCTCGGTCAGGGAGATTTCCGGCCTGAATCGGATTCGGCCCCATAGTGTAGGGACAGATAGTGCTTTTGCTTATAATTCACCAACGAAGAAGGCTCTGGATGTAGTTTATATAATCATTTGAGTCTTGATTTTGGAATTGGCTATTCTTTGCATGTTGCACCATTTAAATTTTATTCGTAGGTTTGGTTTTGTATTAGTGCCCATGTATCTTTACACTCTCGTTTTGAGGTGTTTATATGCCTAATTGTTCTTGGCTTTATATTAAATATACAAAAATTTAGATTAGAAGTCTGTTTTCCTTTGGCGTCATGGGAAATGGTAAAGTACACACTTGCAAAGCAGGCAATAAAGACCATCGGCCAGGGATTCCAGAGTAAGTCTAGAACATGGAACCCGGCTCACTCAGCTGGTAGCAGAGTAGGATGGTTGCCTCTTGAAGTGAGGGGAGAATCCAGAAAAATGTAGAATAGACTTAGATCCATAGAGCCCCAAAATAGAGCCCAATAATTGACAGCAGAGAACGAGCGGCTTTGACGGAGATCGGCAAAGATTGATGGTGCGGCGAAGACAGAAGTGAACAGTGGCGTGAGTATGAACAGGAATGTGTGTGTTAGATTGCGGTGATCTGATTGTGTGATGTCTTGCGGAGTTGGGATGACAGTTGAGTGAATGTGGTTTATCGGGCCGAATGCGCGCGGTCCATGTGGTTTTGTCTTGGTTTGGTTTATTGGGCTCAAGAGTAGCCTAAGATCCCGGGATATATTTGTGGTGTAGGAAACACCGATTTGTTGTAATCGTTTGGCCGTGGGTTTGTTGGGAAGTCGTGGAGCGCTATCGACGACCCGCCTGAGACAGGGACCTTTGTGTGAGTGGACTTATTAGAGTCGCGTGTGGAAAGCCTCGTGCGCAGGGGTAGGCTACTGCAATTCGAGTGGCAGGCGCAGGTCGTGGGTCACGGGGTGTGATTGTTCTTGAGTGAGTGAATCCTGTCAATCTTTTAGTGAGGCAGATGATTACTTGGTTTTGGTTTATTGTAGCTGTCCAGTCATTTGGAAGGTAGACAGTTACTTGGTTCTGTGAGTGCGAGAGTGAATGCGTATGGTGGGATTGTGAGGGAAGGTGAACTGCTGTGAGGAGGAAAGGGTGACGTCAGGGTGTGCCATGCTGCGATAGGTTGGTTGGTGTAGCGCGGCACTGGGATTGGTGGGTTGTTATTAAGAAGCCGAAGTGAGTAAAGAAATTGTTAGCGAAAAGAATTAGCTTAAAAATGCAAGTGGGTGAAGAAGCACTGCCTGAGGATACTCCAGCACACTATATGGCAATGAACATAGGTCTCCATACTATAGTTTGGCTTCAAAATTGGCACAAGATGACTGCGAAGGAGGGCGAATTGGTTTTTCCGCTTTATGGGTCATTCCAATTGGATGTGTTATATCAGTTGAGGGGAGTGATGTCTTCATTGCGACCCCCACCAAGACCAACACAATTTGAGGCATTGGATGCTTGGATGCGAGCGGCCCATGTGAAGAGCAGGGAAAAACCTCAGGGTAAATTGAGAAGAGCAATGAAGGCATATTAGCATGCACGATGGGACGCACAGTTGAAGAGGTGGAGAGTGGATACCACCATTGAGGGGGAAAGGTTGTACCCCTTATTGGCGAAGGAGGCAGACACTCGAAATAGGAATGGGGATGATGGAAGTGACACTGACGATAGTCTGTTAGACAAATTATTAGCATAGCGCCCCCTACTTTATAATCCACAGTCAGAAGAGGGACAGCGGGAATTGACAAGTGAAGTGAGCATATAAAGGACAGAGGTGTCACCGACATGTCTTAGTGCAAGAGTAGTGGGAAGGATGTCAGCGGGGACAGAAAGAACAGGGATGCCAGCACTTGGAGGATCTGAGACTAGTGGAGCTAGTGCTGCTATACGGGTACCGGAAGCTCTTACATTACCGGTCACATTGGGCCTGTAGTCTCTGTATATGATCCAAATCAGAGGGAAAGCAGCAGCCTGCAACAGACAGGACTAGGGGAGAGAATCAGCTCAGGGGAAAATGTTACGATGGATGGGAATGGTTCATTCTTGGTCCCATTGGAAGCTAGTACACCATTGCCAGCAACCGCAGACCCTTCAAGGGTGTGTGTTGGATCGAATACGGTACGGACAGGTACATAGGTCAATTCACATTCAGATTTGAGAATGTGGGAAGCTCAAGTTAGAGGACCCATGGGAAAGATACCATAGGTGGGAACGAGTCAGGAAAATTCTGGAGTTCAGCATGTCTCACAAGATACAGGGTCAGTAGATCGACAGAGGAATCAGAGTTGTGAAAGAGAAGGACAGACTAGTGTACTGAGTCAGGGAACGATTAAGGCTGCAATGAAAGCAAAATTGTTAGATGTGGTGAAATTGAAGGCAGAAGTGAATGGAATCATTGATGGGAACTTGCCTTTGGAAAGGATAGAATTGTATGAGCAGGATGAGTTGTTGCTTGTGGTGAAGGATATTGCCCATATGGCAAGGCGGGCACATGAGAAATTGACTGAACTGGCTCAGAGGTACAATGTGGACTTGACCAAAACTAAAATGTTGCAGGGAAATCATAGGTACATTACAGCGATCAGGAATTGGAAGAGAAAAGGATAATGAGTTTGAAAACACATATCCGAGAGTTGGTCATAGGAATACGCGCATGGAGGATGCTTGATAAGTGGGAAGAAAGTTGGTCTAAGAAAAAGAATGTCAAGAAAGGGATAGGAGATATGCCACCTCCCGGAGGAGGGACCACGGGAGTGGAGGCTTGCCCATTGCAAGAAGTACCAAGCGGGGGGTATGTGCATGTGCCTTGAAGTAGGGGCGACTTAGTAACGTTTAAAAATGACTTTCCTCGGCTGAGGGGGAAACCCGCTGGATGGTACAAACAAGTTGACTGCTTTGTAAAAATTTCAAAAGTGTTGTGGATTGACTTGAATACTTTGTTTGATATTGTGGTCCCAAGCGATTTATGGACTGCGTGCAAAATCACTGTTGATTGGCCATCCGCGGAACCCGAAAGGGATCCTGTAACGCATGGTCCTTCCCCTAAGGCTATGAAAAAGTTTGAGCAGGTAATCACATGGTTGCCGACTAAAGTTGCCCCGCAGGATATTGATTGGCTTAAGATAGATAGAACCACCCAAGAGCCTATGGAGTCAGTGCATGCTTATTATGAGAGGCTTTTGCAAGCCTTCAAGCAGTACAGTGGGTTGGATACTTTGGACCCTAAGGATATGGGACAGTTTGTTTCCAAGTTTGTGCTAGGACTGAGGCCAGAGATTAGCTTTATGATTCAACAGCATTTGATTTGCTGGCAGAATAAATCTGTGGACGAAATGTTGCGAGATTCCAGGTACTGTAGTGATAAGCATAGGAAGATGAAAGACAAACTCATGTTGGTGCAGTTGAGAAATGCAGATAAAGCAGAGCAGACACCAATAAATGAAGGAACCTTGGGTCGGAGACAGGGGAATGGTCAAGAAGGGACCCAAAATGTGTCGGCCCCTATGGGACAGGGAAGAGGAAGGGGGAGTAGATTTGGGCACCTTAAGGAGGACCACTGCCTGTCATTATTGTCACAAGATCGGGCATTGGAAGCTCGAGTGTGGGGCAAATGCAGTCAATAAGATACCAGAGGAGGAGATAACACAAGTGCCTGATGTTATGAACACAGTGACGAGACCTAGATCCATGAATGGGGGGTTTGAGTCAGCAGGTGCAGGTACCCCAACCTCCGAGATTCATACAGGGTTACTGAGCATGCCAACAGCTGCCTTTCAGGGAGACGTATGGGGATTTTGATCTGGACCCGTCACAATGACAGTGCCCGAGGGGGGAGGAGGATTGCGCTCTTGGAGCAGTCCTGAAGGTAGAACAGAGTGGACCATTTCCGGAGGCAGATGTTGACGGTCATCCCATTACTTTCTTGGTTGATACTGGTGCTACCCGTTCTACTGTGAGATCAACAGTAGTCCCCAACCTACCCCTCTCTGGATAATCGATCCAAGTTGTAGGAGTTGCCAATAAAAGAATGACCAATCCTTTGACAGATGAGTTACCTGTAAGAATAGGAACATTCCAGGATCAACACTAGTTTGTTGTGTGCGATTCAAGTCCAGTCTGTCTGTTAGGATGCGATCTTTTGTGCAAGCTAAATTGTACTATCTATTGCACGCCCAAGGGAATAGAATTACAAACTAATGACAATGATGTTGCATTTAAACTGGCCAGACAAATTTTTGTGCAGAAATGTTTTGTGTGCAAAAAGTGGAAGAGCTGCCATATGACTTGTGAGAGGCTGTCTCTCCTGTGGTGTGGGACTTTACAGGTGAGGAGATAGGACTGATTCGAGGAGTTGAATGTCAATGATGCTGAATTTCAGAGAACGCTGCAGTACAACCTGACCCCGGATACGGTGGCAGGAATAAGACCTGTAATTGAGTCCATGATCGCACAAGGTATTTTAAAGGAGATCAGAGGAAGTCCCTGCAATTCATCCATCATGGGATTGCAAAAGCCTAATGGCAAGTATAGTATTGTACAGGACCTGCAAAGGGTCAATGAAATTGTGATGCCATCTTGTCCTGTGGTACCAAATCCAGCTGTGATCCTATTCCAAATACCTTGTGAAGCAGAATGGTTCACTGTCATCGATTTGTGCCAAGCATTTTTTTTGATACTCTTTCATGAAGAAAGCCAATTTTTGTGCGCTTTCCGGCTGGGAAAACGTATGTTAACATGGTGTCATATCCTACAAGAGTATACTGAAAGTCCATCTATCTTTAATCAGATCTTGAAAAAGAACCTTGAGAGTCTAGTGTTGCCACAGAATTCAGTACTTGTCCAAACTATTGACAATCTCCTGATTGCTTCGGAGACGTAGGAAGCTTGTAGGATCGATACTGTTGCTCTGTTAAATCACCTGGCAGAAAATGGGAACAAGGTGTCACCAAGCAAACTCCAGTACTGTTTGTCTGATGTCCAATATTTGGGTCATCGTATTGAGAAAGGCAGGAGAAAGGTGTCACCAGATCGTATTGAGGCGATCATGCAGATGAATCCACCTAACACTCAAAAAGAAGTTCGGATGTTCCTGAGAATGGTTCGCTATTGTCGACAATAGATTCCCAACTTTTCACTGAAGGCAAAGACTTTACAGAGACACCCAAGGACGTGAGTGTTCCGGTACCATGGGATAACGTCTGTTTGGTCACGTTCCTGGAGCTGAGAGAGAGTCTGTGTCGTGATCCGGCTCTGGGAAAGCCTGATTACAATAAAGCGTTTTTGCTCTTTTGTTGTGAGCGGGAGGGTTGCGTACTAGCTGTAGTCACCCACACACAATGGGGTGTCCGTAGACCAGTGGCCTATTTCTCAGCTACATTAGATCCTGCAGCTTCTGCGTTGCCTGGATGTCTCAGATCCGTTGCTGCAACTGGTGTCAGCTTTGAAAGACGTGAAAGTATTGTGATCGGTCATCCTCTTACTGTTTATGTTCCACATTCATTTGAGCTCCTGATGACGAGAACCAAGACACAGCATCTGACTAACAATAGGCTCAACCGATATGACCATGTCATATTAGCCTCCGTGAATGCCACCTTGAAAAGATGCTCTATGTTAAACCCTGCTACATTGATGCCTATTCCAAATCTTGAAGGGGAAGATTATGAGGACCATTACTGTCTGGATGTGACTGAACTTTGTACCAAACCAGGACCTGACATTGTTGATGAACCATTGCCTGAATCAGATCAAGTCCTTTTTGTCGATGGTTCATGCTTAACGGACAATGAGGGTCATCTGAGAGCAGCGTTTGCTGTATGTACTATTTTTGGAGTTGTGGAAGGAGGTGCAATAGTCTGGCGGTAGCCAAGTTACTGCTTAGAGAGCTGATACTGCGGTTTGGATTTCCAACTTCATTGGAGTCAGATAGAGGAGTGCATTTCCATAGTGAAATCATGAGACTATTGTGTGCTGCCTTACAAGTTGACCAAAGACTGCATTGTAGCTTTAGGCCAGAGGCGTCTGGAATTGTGGAACAGGTAAACGGGACGCTCAAGATGAGGATGGTGAAAGTGTGCTCTTTGACGTGTTTGAGATGGCCTGATGCGCTGCCCTTGGTGCTGATGAGTTTGCGTAGCACTCCAGATAGGAGAACAGGACTCTCGCCGCATGAAATATTGATGGGGAGGGCAATGCGTTTGCCTGCGATGCCAGCCACGGCATTGATAAACATCACAGATGATTTGATCCTTGATTATTGCAAGGGATTGGCTGATGTGGTTCGTTCTGTGCCTCACCAGGTTGAAGCCACGACTGCACCGACCTCGAAGGACCTCTTGCATGACTTATGCCTGGGGGGACTGGGTATTGGTTCGCAAGCACGTGAGGAAGAACTGCCTTGATGCACGGTTGCGAGGTCCGTATCAGGTGATTTTGGTGACAAATAAGGATGTGAAGTGTGGAGGCTTACCGAATTGGATTCACGCCTCCCATACCCTCAAGGTTCCAGAACCCTCGGAAGAAACAGCTCCTCTCCCTGAAGAAAATCCAGCTGTGGTGACAAGGCCATTGGAGAGGGCAAGTCAAGCTGTGGGGGTTCCCAAAGAAGCTGTCTACCCCCAGGTCAAGCTGAGGGGGGTCAAAATACACAAGGCCCAGGTATAGCCTCTGAGGGAGATGGTAACTTTGCGAGTGGTATAGAGTCAGACTCAGCTGAAGAGAATAGTGTGGGACATGGTCGAGCACTGCAGATAAGAACAAAAGCTGAAAGAGAATCGTGGCCGGTGAGACAAGGAGGGCTGAATTTGAGACTTGCATCTGAAAGAGATCTTGCTGCAAAATCTGAAATGTCTGAATCAGAGCTAAGTGACACAGAGCAAAATCAAGGACATTTGAGAAGATCAAGGAGAGCAAGAGTACCATGTCAGAGGTACGCTGCCCTGGAGTGGACGTACCTGATCACAGATGCAGGGAACAGCAAGGTCTGGGAAACTGCGATCCGGACGAGGGAGACGTGGAACCTCAGTGTTGATAATTGAAATTGAATTGCTGGTTGCTGGAGTAGAAGCGCACGGAGTTCTGACACTGGCTGTACCAGACCCTCCAAGGCTGAGTGGCTTGGGGAATCTGATCCTAAGCGAGCTTTCATTTCCAACTTTTGGGCATCAGCCTTCAGCTCAGGAGATGGCAGAATTCTGTATGGAAATTTTGCAGCGTGTCGTTGAAGAACTTGGCACCGATCTTATACATGATGTAAATTGAACTGTGAATAAAAAGTTGTTCCTCGAAAAAGATAACCTAGACCTGAGTGGAAGAAGAATAAACTTAGGGACATTTCAGTAGAAGAAGAAAGAGGGCTAGGGAAGTGTTTGGATCATGTAAATAACTGTGTGAAGAACTGAGTACAATTGAATTTCAGGACTCCAGGTCATCGCGTATGAGCTTGTGCCCAACAAGTGAGAGGCAAGGAAGAGACTTTGGTTGATCCTCTTGCAAGTCGCTGCCTGAACTTGATTTAAAATGGAGTCTGGAAATTCAAACTGTAGAAAGAAGTGTGTAATTGGCACACTCATAGTAGGAGTAATAGTAATTATAGCTGTAGTCATCATTATATCCATTGTTGAGTCGCATGAAACAGAGGTTGAGGGAGTGGGAGTACGAGGGACATCCACACCTTCTACTTCCAGCACAAAAGAGGGTACATTAGGATCTGATAGAGTTATGATAGAGGAAACTAGTCGCTTATTGCTTGTAGATCTGTCCAAGGGTGATTATACGTTGAATGTGTATGCAAAGTTGCTGTATGAATATGTGGATACGATGGATGTGAGAGATTTTTATGTGTGTATGCAGTTGCTAGAGTTAGTAGAGGAGGGAATTAGGTATCACCACCTACCCCTGACATATGTTATCACTTGTAGTATATTGCTTAGTATGTTTTATGACAAGGGACATTACGAGTATTATTTTTCAAACTATGATATAGTGCTTTCAGAGGTGCCAGCTTACAAACACCTGAATAAGTATGATTATTACAAACAGGAAGAGAGAATGGCAAACTATTTTGCATCTATTGTTACATTAGATACTGCTTATGCACACAGGCACAACCTGACCTGTATGCTAACTGATATAGAAAAGAAATTTATAGATCAGATAGAATATAGACATAGGCAATCATTATTTAGGCCTAACAGTAGAGATGTAAAAATTGAGTGGACTAAGGAGGAGTTAGCCCATAGGGCAAAGGGAAGTTATGGTCCAATAGCTTTAGATTTACTACAACGGGGGAAGCTTTGCATCAGACAGACACAGACATACTATGATAAGATATTTGTGGGACAGAGTGACTGTGATCACATCTTCCTGATTGAGGAGTGTGTAAAGAAGTCATTGCAGGATACGATACAGGTGGTGCTGAATGTGTATTTTGTATGTGGGAGATTTATCACATGGAGGATTTGTGGTCACTAAAAGGAAACAGTCTCATCGAGAGAAACATGGTACAAGTGCAGGATAGATTGTGGGAGATGTGTTTGGAGCAATGATACCGAGTCTGGGAGTGGTTCTGAATGATGTGAAGATTAGAAAGTTGTCAACTATAGTGGATAAGTTGTCAGTGAACACAGCCCAGTCCTTATTACTTGTGGATGGAGAGATGGTCTCGATACGGGCTATGGTGATGCAAAATCTTCTTGCTTTAGATGTATAGCTAGCAAAAGACGGTGGAGTTTGTAAAATGTTGAGGGTTCAACAGTGCTGTACTTACATCCCAGATCACAGTAAGGATCTGAGGAAATATATAGGTAACATCACTGAGATACATCATGAGATACAAGACCTGGCCACAGAAGGAATTTGGGATAAAATTGGTCAAGGATTTGGAAAGGTTGGGAGTTTGTTTGCGAATATAGGGAAAGGATTTCTTAGTTATACCTTGAAGCCCATCATCATAGTTGTGAATTGTATCATCATTCTATTAGGTGCCATCAGAGCTTATAAGTGGCATAAAGCAAGACAGGTTGAGAGATCTCTTAGATGGCAGGAAAGGAGAATGGAAAGACTGCAGGACAGTCACTATGAGAATCTCAAAAATTTGGAAACGTTCAGACAGGGAAGACTGGCTATGAATCTGTTTAGGTCAGTCTTTTCTGCAGGGAGACATCCCTATGGGGAAAAGATGCTGATTGTGATGACACTAGTCATCAGAGGGGGAGGGGGGGCTGCTAGAGTGCAACGTTGCTCTTTTATTTGTAGGGGTGCATTATAATCATGGTTAGTCCGCATCCACATATAATCTGTTGTTGTATTAACATTAGGGTATTAGAATGTAAATTGTAATAACATGTAAGTGAAGTGTTAGATATTTTCTTCATGTAATCAAAGAATTAACGTAGTAAGTGTACGTGTTTAGATGAATCATATAGGTGTGAAGTGTATTCATAACTAAAGAACTTTTCATATAAAGGCTCATATAATGTGTGTACATTAATGACCCACATATGCTTGTATTTTAAATGTGTGCACTGTTCTTATGTTAGCCGAATTTCGTTTCTCCCTGTTCACTCTTAAATTGAAACTGTTAATTAGGGTGCATGTGCCTATGGAATATTTTTCTTTACACGCCTCTGTGGCAGTTTCAAGAATGTGTCCTCTTTAGTTAGAATAAAGTCTTTGTTTCAGGAGTTAGTAGACATAGGGAGAAGAGGATGCCTTTGAACAAGTGGAACTGATAATGAAGGAGGATGTCTTTCGTGTCTTGAAAGGCCTGGGAACCAAGATCATTGAGCAAGAGTTTGGATGTATCGTTACTTCATGGAAAGTTACCTACAAGGCGGTGCTCAACTGGACGAGGCGGTCAAGTGATGTAATTGGGGGCGTGATTTTGGACTTTTGTATTGGGGATAGGGACAGAGCCCAGGGGACTTCTGCCTTACCTGGAGAGGGGAGAGCATCTTAGAACAAGCTTTGTAGCTTTACGCTAATTGACCCATTCAACGTGAGTGAGCTTCTTAGGAAGTCTTCACGTGCTGACACCTTTCGGGAGCTTGCTTGGGGAATGCTAAGTAGGGATGTCACAATAGACATAATGTAGGGATAGATAGTGCTTTTGCTTATTATTCACCAATGAAGAAGGCTCCGGATGTAGTTTCTGTAATCATTTGTGTCTTGATTTTGGAATTGGGTATTCTGTGCATGTTGCACCGCTCAAATTTTATTCGTAGGTTTGGTTTTGTATTAGTGCCCATGTATCTTTACACTCTTGTTTTGAGGCGTTTATATGTCCAATTGTTTTTGGCTTTATAATAAATATACAAAAATTTGGCATCATTGGAAATGGTAAAGTATAATTGGCTAATGATTTTCCTCCCCTCCACACTTGCAAAGCAGGCAATAAAGACCATCGGCCAGGGGTTCCAGAGTAAGTCTAGAACATGGAACCCGGCTCCCTCACTACCTGAGGAGCAGAAGTGATCAAGCATCCGAAATATGGGCAAGGAGGCAGATCCTGATCCTAGCAACATTGCGCGAGAAGGCTGTGTCTCTTCTCTTCTAATTTCTCAATTTTGGTTCAAGTCACTTGAGGTTGCTTTTGCGAGTGCCATATAGCATCTTATTTGCCAGAAATGGTGTGTTGCCTGAGTTGACTGCTTTAAAGGTGATTTAACTGATGCAGCAGCTTAATATATATATTTTAGTCTCAGAAACCTTTACTAAACACTTACACTCACTGGATTATGTCATCAGTGATGTCATTTGAGATGTTATCAGTGATGTCACTGTCCATTTCATCAGTAATGTAATATGTGAGGTCATAAGCAGTGCATTGTGGGGGCATAAGTTATAGTTAGCTCAGGTAACTATAACTGCTGAATTTCTATGGTTTTTGTGTGCATAAAATCCGAGCCTAACTATAACATCCCTGTAACCTTTGTTTTTTTCATTGAATTTCTAATGTTCTTTAAACTCTGTTTCCTAACTATAACATCCCTGTAACCTCTGTTTTTCAGTGAAATTCTATGCTTTTTTTAATGCTATTTCCTAACTATAACATCCATGTAACTTTTGTTTTTATTTCAGTGAATTTCTACGCTTTTTTAATGCTCTTTCCTAACTCTAACGTCCCTGTAACCTTTGTTTTTTTCAGTGAATTTCAACAGATTTTAATGCTATTTCCAAACTATAAAGTCCCTGTAACCTGGGTGTGTGAGTGGATGTGTGAGTCATTGTGTAGGTGTGGAAGTGGGTGTGGAAGTCTGTAGTGGGTGTGTCAGTGCATCTGTGACTGGCTGTGTGGGTCTGTGAGTGGGTGTGTGAGTGGCTGTCTGTGTGAGTGGGTGTGTCAGTGGATGTATGGGTGTTTACATGGGTGTGAGTGTGAGTGGGTGTGTGAGTTCCTTTATGAATCTGTGAGTGGATGTATGAGTGGGTCTCTGGGTCTGTAAGTGGGTGTGTGAGTGGTTGTATGAGTGTATAAATGGTGTGTGAGTGGTTTCTGGGTCTCTGAATGGGTGTGTGAGTGGCTGTATGGGTGTCTGAGTGCTTTTGTGAGTGGTTCTATGAGTCTCTCAGTGGACTGTATGGGTGTGTGAGAGGGTGTCTGAGTGATTGTATGGTTGTGTGACTGGATGTTTGTGTTTGTATGCATGTGTGAGAGGTTTTCTGGGTCTCTGAGTGGGTGTGTGACTGACCGTGGTTGTGTGAGTGGGTGTGTAAGTGGCTGTGTGGACCTGTGAGTGGGTGTGTAAGTTGCTATATGGGTGTGTACGTGGCTGTGTGAGTGGGTCTGTGAGTGCCTGTATGGGTCTGTGAGTGGTTCTCTGAGTCTGTGAGTGGATATGTGAGTGACTGTATGGGTGTGTGAGTGACTGTATGGGTGTGTGAGTAGGTGGTTGGATGTGTGAGTAGGTGTGTGAATGGTTGTGTGCGGGGTGAGAGAGTGTGTGAGTGGGTCTGTGAGTGGGTGTATTTCTTTTATTGTGCGCTGAATCCACGGATTCACACGGGGGCCGTGCTGAGCACCACAGTGGATGCACAGATCCTTGTGCATTCACAAGAAAAGTTACTCCACATTTTCTTGCCCATGAGGGGTCCCTCACAGACCCCTCCATCAGTCAAATTGGCTCAGGACTATAGCCCATGGTTACACCTAACCAGTGTCCCCCCGTGCTGAGTTCTAACCTCACAGAAAGAAGAAAAAGGGGGGATAGCCTTTAGACAGTTACAGCTGACCTAAATAGCCATTTCTGCAGGTTCCACTCTCAGGTGCATCGGTAGGGCATTCCATGTCTTAGCCGCCAAATGGCTAAATGAGCGAGCCCCTAGCCTAACCTTCTGCACTCTAGGTATCATCACTACGTTGGCCCTAGCCGATCTTAGATTCCATGAAGGTATGTAAGGTTTTGCCATGGAGCGTAAATATTTGGGACCCTTGACACCCCTACCAGCCTCCTGCGAGTTGCATATGTATGACATTGCCAGGCACACTGAATGCATCATTGTATGCACCTGAGATCCCCCTATGCTCTATCCGTGCTTTTTGGAAGGCTACTGGATGGGAGGGAGTGACTTTATGGAAGTCCTCGGTGTGACCACTCTAGGTGATTTATTTCCGGATGGCGCTCTCATTCCGTTTGACTTGCTGACGGACCAAACAGAACTCCCCTTGGCCAGTTTCTGACGCATAGGTGCCTCGTGGCTAAACTCGAGCACTTATGGGGCATTATCGACACTGAGCCCATTCCACGTCTTATGACACAGGCCCTTCACACAATGGGCGATGCTTGATCTCTTGGCCCTCGAAAGCAATCGCACATATGACACGATCCATTGGCTCTACTCAGTCAACTCTGGGAGTGCAATATAGGCCAAGAGCTGACCCAGAAGGAATGGGGCAGAGTATTGGCGTACATGCGCAAGGTTTCCTGCAATGCCTGCTTTCAATAAATCCAACACAACATCTTACATAGAGCCTATCTTACACTGGCCAAATTACATTAAATATACCCTGCAGCCTCTCCTGATTGCCCTGGCTATTGTGCCCCTACGGCGGACATGGTGCACATGTTCTGGACATGTCCGAGCGCTTGTGCGCTATGGGCAGAAGTTTGAACGGTCCTAAACTCGGGTTACTGGCTGTCTGGATCTGGATGGGCAGCTAGCTGTTTACTGTGTCTTTATAAGCGTTAAGAGGCGGGTGGTGATACTAATCATTTCATTGACTTGGCTCTGCTGATGACTCGTCATATGATAGCAATGCACTGGAAGGCCCGTCTCTCCTGAGTATGGTGCATTGGCTGACCGCAACCACCAAATGGGGTGAGGTGCATGCTGCCGCGCTGCGACGAGAGCAAGTGTATGGGTTGAGGAGGAGACTCATTGCAGCTGTGTGGGATGAACTTCTCTCCACCTTTCCGGGGATCTTTGACAGTGATGATGATTCTGCTCAATATGTCACAGCATACTCTGCATGGGTAGTGCTTCTCCCATTCATGACTGATCTGCTTCCCTTTCTTCCCCCTCAGCCCCTCCCTCCTCACAATTAAAGTAGTCTGAAGCATATGCGCAGCATTATTGTGCTCCTCAATCTGCATCTCTTTTCCCTTGATGGAGGCATACAACCCCCTAATCTTGGTTGTGCTGCAAGTAATCCTGTGTCCCATTTGTGTTCGCCTTTACGAAGAAGAGACCATAGGCTCATGGTTCAAGTTCTGCTGAATTTGTCTGGAATTATCACTCCATCATGGTCCTTCACTATGTAATGCAAATGGAATTGTTACACTGCAATGTAATACCTGTATTTACAATTGTCTGGGATGGCACACAAGCTGCCATGGAAAGTATAAAACTTCAATTAAGATGATTTTTTTTTAAAGTGTCCCAAGTGATTCCCAAAAGTGAAATTACTTTCAGTAGTTTGCCATGTTCAACAGTCTTAAAAAGAGGGTAGATATGCCTGTAGGATTAGAATGGAGAGAGGGGATTGCGGAGACTGGATGACATACATTTGGAAAGGGCAGTCTTTCTGATGGGGATCTTGATGGAACCCATAGAGGTTCTTCATTGAAAAGTATTATGTGGTGGTTTCACGGCCTAATTAGGAGAAAATAAATGCAGAGGCCCAAAGTTTTTCTTAGGAGCATCTGCAGGTGTTGCTGAATATCAGATTTGCAGAGTTCACAGAATACCAGGCCTGTCTCACCTTAATTCCATCTCTTACTGCTTTCTTCGAGCACCATACACCTCCTTTCTCTTTATATCACTCATAGATTCTTTTTCTATCCCTGTTTTCTTCTTTGTTAGCTATTTTACTATTGTTCTCTTCCTCCTTCTTCCTTTCATTTCTACCTTTCTCTTTCTAGCTCTGTGCAAAGTCTGATGATAAGAATAAGGTCGGGTCCCCAAACGTGAGTATTGGTGCCAAATCCCTGCAAACACAGAAACAAATTAAATACTGATGCCCAGATTTACTAAGCTTTTGCGTCAGGGTTTCATCACTTTTTTTGGCACAGTCCAATGCAAAATCTATTTTGGGATTTACAAATATGGAAAGCTAGATTTGCGTAGCCTTGTAATAAAAAGGAACACAAGGCAGTGGATTGCGCTGCCTCATGTTAGCTTGCATCAGGTAAGCCTTACATAGGTGATGCAAGGATGTACCTGTGCATCCACCAATGTATTTTGATGCAAACCTATATTTATGAAGACTTGTAAACATAGGTTTGTCCTAAAAAGGTGCACCTACTCTAGGCTGGCTTAACGAGAAGAAATATGTTTATTTCTCCTAATTTTTTCTTCTTTGCATCTGTGCTGAATTGAACAAATGCAAAGAGTATACAGTTTCAAAGTATAGTTTTTGTGCAGGAAGGTACCCCTTGACACAAGGCTGCCTGCATTGGCAGTAGGCAGCCACAGGCGCGTCAGCGCTAGGAGAGAGCACAAATGCAGCATATCTTTATAAATATGTCTCTGTTCGGCGTTTGGACAAAATATTGAATAACAAAATATCGTGATACATAAATATTGTGTCAAGAATATTGTGATGTCAAAAATATCTTTGACAGGAATATCGAATGCAAGAATATTGTTTTATGAGCTGTTTTTAATATTGTATAAAATATTGTTTGTGGAAATGTATATTATTTCGTTTTTATGGGTTAATTTCTAGATTTTATTTTGGTAATGGGCATTTTTATAGCTGGATGTTCATTGTTTTTTTTTTTTTTTTTTT